>JAAGAY010135323.1:0-24054 GCA_011801015.1 Ardeotis arabs
ATACACTGATGATGCCTGTTTATGATACTTAGGAGTAAAATATTACTGAATAATCCTTGATTATTTCGTTGTAACGGCATCAGACACACACTCTTGGATGCACAGAGTGGTGCTAGAGTTAAAGTTGTAGAGAATATTGCTGAGAAAAATAACTTTAGTGTTACACCGGCAAGTATTACTGTTACGTTGCGCTGCTTGAATCAGTTGTTCTCATCTACAAAAGCTGTACTTCACACAGCCAAGGGCATAAATACAAACCCACAAGCCAGCACCAGAGACTTCTTGCTTTGAGAGGGTGGTGGTGAATTTCACTGATCAAACACCCCGGACCCTTACTAATTCAATCGCTGCTTTGCCTCACGTAATTGGCAAAAGCTGATCTTCTATTAACCTGTTCTTTGATTCATTCTCTTTCGGGTTGTAAGTGGGGAGGTAGGTGCTATGATGTGGTCCCCTCAACATTCTCAATGGTCTTTTAGGCAAAGCCAATGAAGTGGACATGAAAAATGAGATTTTGGAGGATGTGGGGAAAAGAGAAATCTTGCAGAATACTGAGCATGAGGAACACAAAGAGGAGTCTGAGGAGCAGGAAGTACAGACATTGCATGCTGATGAAAATGCAAAGGCAGAAAAAATGGTTGAAGAATGTGATGCCCTGTCAACAGTGATGTTACCAGATAGCGGGTTTACAGAACGAACCCAAAGCCTTACAGAACACGTAGCAGGGAGCGCTTCTTCACATGGTGATAGTGACGCAGATGCCTTGAGAAAGGAGACCGAGGAGCCTGCAGGCACAGCAGCCCAACAGCCTGTTAGTACAGAGGCTGAACACCACAACTTAAACGCAAGGACAGATCAGAACTCAGAGGTGGGCTCTCTGCAAGATCATCACGTTTTTGAGACCTCTCAGGAAATGCCTAGTGTCTTAGGTACAGAGCGTGAACTGGGAAAAGCCACACCTGAACAGGAAGAACGAGAGGATCTTAAAAGCAGCCAGAGCCTGAGTGATAACGAAACGGATCAGGAAGCCAGCATCACGCGTGAGAGCCGTGAGTTGGTTTCTAAGCAGGCAGAGCTACCAGAGGTTCCAGTAGCAGGCTTGCTTAGTGAAGAGGTAAATGTGGAGAGTGACGCTGAGGGACTCCAGGACTCAGAAGAAAGTGCTGAAAACGAGATTCCAAATGTCTTGGAGGAAAAGCTTGTTGAAAGCAAAGACTGCACCGATGGAAGAACTGATGAAACAGGAGGTGATAGAGCTGAAGAAGAAAATGAGGTTAGTAACGCGGTGCAGGGTCAGGCGAGGGAAACAGAGCCAGTGGGTTTGGAGGGGACAGAGTCAGGTGGCAGTGGTGTCCCGGCAGGTGCAAGTGAAAAGGAAGGTGGCGGAGATCAGGCACACGTCCAACCAGTTTCTTCAGAGGACAGTCCTTCAGCATCAGCTGAGGAACAACATACGCGAGATAAAACTGAACCGGAAAATGCTATGGCTGAGAATGACAGACAGAAGGAAGGATTAATAGAAGAGTTGGAGAGGTGTTCCGATTCTGCAGAAACAGGCGAGCGAGATGAAGCGTCTGTGGAGGCTGTAGGCTGCATTACTGAGGTAAAAGGAAGTGTGATGCAGCAGGCAGAGCCAGACGTCGTGGAAGAGGTGATGACTCGGGAAACGAGTTTAGACCCAAGTCTTTTAGATGACAAAATTCAGGAGTCAGAATTGGAAACAGGGGATGAGTCTGGGAAAGGAAAGGAAAGTAGGACAGAATGGGTAGAAGACTTACAGCCAAAGGTAGAAGTTCAACCAGCTCAGTGCAGTGAAGAAACAACAGGTGATACAGTGGGAGAGAAAAACCTTCCTTTAGAAGGTGAGGCGCAGGACGTAGTTAAACAAGAGGAAGGTGAATCTAAAGAGGAGTCAGCTGTAGATGCTAGTGTAACTGCTGAAAACAAAGCTGATAAAGAACCACTGAAAGAAAATGAGCGGGAGTTAGAGATTGCGGACCCCCATGGTGGTGGATGTGCTTCAGAGGAAGGTGCAAATAATTCCCTGGCACAGAAAGTTGAGCAGGATGAAGGTGTTAGTGGACAAGTTAAATTGGAGGGTCAAGCAGAGGAAAGGCTGGAAGATGATGGTGATGCATTTGATTTTGATGAAGAGTCAAAACAGATACTAGAAACTGATGAAAAATGTGACGGAGAGAAAGCCGATACACAGACAGGAGAGGGTGATGGAGCAAATGATGCTGTTGCAAAAACTGCCCAAACAGATGAAGCTGGAGAAGGAGCAGACAAAATAGAAACTGAAGATGCCTTGACTGAAGGTGACAGCTTGCAGCATGAAAAAGGAGATGAGCCTGAAGAAACAGAGTGCTTGCAAGGAGAAGCGTCATGGAAAACTGATGAGAAGACAGATGCGATGGAAGATGAAATCGAAGCATCAGATTCTAATAAAGTGGAAAAAATACCAGATGAAAATGTTTCGGAACAGGATTTGGAAAGTGCTGGCAATAACAAGGAGGATATGCAGAGTGGTAGAAAGGGGAAGGGGAGATCCAGAGATGACTGTACAATATCCTAAGTTCAGAATCTCAAGGCTACACGAATGACACGCCATTGGATCAGGCCCAGTACGAAGCATGCACTTTGCACAATACATCAGACCTTAGGAATACTCTTAAAGCTTTTTCTTTACAGGTAACTCTTGTCATAAATCCATGTTACGCATTCACTGACGTACCTAGCCCCGAGAAACCGTGCCTGGGTTTGGTTTTGCTGTGTCTCAGTTTTAAAGTTTATCACAGAAGAGCAAGCTTCACAAATCAACTGTTCAGACCCTCTTGCAATCAAAGTACTTTTAGCGTGGATAACTGCTACTGAGGAATTTCTATAGGAAATTATTATTTTTTCTAGCCTAGATGATAGATGTCTCGAATGTACTCATGTGCATTGGACCTTTGTGAACTTACGCGCGTATGTACGAGTACTTACGCGCACTAAATCTCCAGTAAGTACATTAACGCTTCATGAAGGAACTCAGCAGATCAGCAATGCTGATCAGATGCTGAAACTTCTTGCTGAATGATCAAAGCCTAGGAACCAATTTATTTTTTTACTATGAAAAAAAAGAGATACTCTCATTCCATTTTATGTTTATGTCTAATATGGTCATATTCCAAAATAGAGTTAGATCACTGTGAATCTGCTTAGTCTAAACACTTTGGAAGAACAGTATACAGTCTGAAGAAAGTGCAACATGCAGGTCTTAGTTTCCTAAAAGGAATTAATATGTACATGTTTACTTCATCTAGGCACTTTGCACCGCAGTAGGCCTTTTACACCATGTCTCACATGGGTTTTGTATTTTTTCCGAAGAAAGTGTCGATACACACTGTAGTGTGTGCGTAGGTTTGCTATCAAGTACTGTCTAGCTATGAATATATAAAATATCTATTTTTCCAACAAGTTTTTTTTTGTTTAAAATTGCACTTCTTCACTGCATTATGTTTTGCCTCCTATGATTTTGAAGGAATGTTTTTATGTCTGAAAAATTCTTTTCTTACCTGTCTGGAAAGACGATAACGTTGCATGTCTTAATTCTTCTTGACTCTCAGACCAAAGACGATTGTTTTTCTGTATACTAGCCCCCGTGCCTTTTTGAAAAGCTGGATTGCTTGGAATTGCTGGCATAACTGAGACACTTTGACTCCATTGGTATATTTCTTCTTGAATCTTTGCTGGTGCTTGGGAGGAAGAGCGTGTTTTGTGTAATTAAAAGCACATTTAAAGTTGTTTTAAGCGATGAACGTCCCAAGAGAATGCAAGTTGAGGAGCTGGGGGGGGTGGTCTATGGAAGCCTGTATTTGTGTTGATGTCACAAAGTTGGTGGAGTACAGACTGCAAAATTTCAAGATGTATATCAAAATGTACTGAGCTGTATATAATTGAAATAAACATATTTTATACTTTAAATTGCCTGTCCAGAGCACTGTTTATAAACCTGCATCAATATTTACTTAAATTATGTAACTTCACAAACATTTTTCTGCAGCTTTCTTAAATTTATTGCGTTGTACTACGTAGCTAGAAGAGCGATCTTACTAGGAACGGGCAGCCTTGGTGTTTGAGGACCTTTAATGTGTGATGGCACCCATGACTGTAAACCCATAACAGGACTGTAAACCTGGTACCTCTTTTCGTGTAGCACCTCTCCAACTTAACAACAGTTCCAGTGCGGTTTCTGTAAGTATTAGCAGTCGTTCTTCTTAAGGGTTTACGCTAAATGCTAATCTGCAAAGTCATAGACCTTAAAAGCATCTCTTCTTGCTATGTAGCGGTGTTTATTTAAAGATTTGTCTCTGCTATATTCAACTGTAATACATGGTTTAATGTTGAAGGTACTTTAAATGTATTTATATTTAAATGTTAAATACGCTTAAATATATAATTAAATGTGCTTGCCAGGCTTCACCTACACTTGTGGATGGCAGCTCTGAGTTACATTAGGCACATGCCAACATTTCCTGTATTTTCATACGAGTTTGTTTCTGATAGAAATCCTTCTGGATGGTTGAGGGAATTCATGGTTTTTTAACTGGCTTTTCCACTTCAGAAAACAAAGCATCTGTAAGAGAAGTCCTTTTTAAAGCCAGGTCACAGAAGGAGAAATAACGACAACTCTAGTCTTAAGCGGCTGTCCATGTACCAGCTTTTATCCCTCAGTAACTGGCCAGCTCTCAGTGAAACTAGGGTAGGAGCAGGAACATGGGCAAGCAATGAAGAATAGCTCATAAAATAAATCTGTAAATCTCTTCTTGAACCTTAGCTGCTTGGTACTTCTGTTGGCAGCTGGTCCCTGACTTCTGGAGTTGGGCAGGACCATGGAGGAGAAGGTCATGGTGTTCTTCACCTCTTGGGTTTTTGCTTTCACATTGAAGATAAAGGGAACTGCTAGATGTTATGTTACAAAAGTAATAATTTAAATATTACATGCCAGTTAGCATTTGAGTGACGTGTTCCATAAGAGAGTGGGAGGGGACAGAGTCTCAGGAGGAATTCCCTAGGAAATGCATCTTGTGTAAAGTTACACAATTGAAAACCACTTTGGGCGTTTTCCCTGTGATGTCTAACAGATACAAGAAAAGATCTAGCTTGTCCCTTTCACTGGTCTTGACTTCCAAAGCCAGAAAAATATCAAAACCAGTCTTTTCATGAAGTCTAACATGAAACCAAGACATCACGAGATGAACTAACATCAAGATTCCTTTTTGCTGCTCTAAACATTACCCATTTTGTTCTGAGCAGGGACAGTCCGCTGACGTGTGCCGCAGTGGGCACAACTCGGTGCAAGACTTCTGTCTTTCAGAATGGCTCCGTGGGTCCAAACGCTCGCTGGGTTTTCTGTTCAATATCTAGTGGCACATAGAGCCTGTAGCCCAGGTTTGCTCTTTTCTGCTCACCTCTTCTCAAGATCCTCAGATCCTTGATTGGTTCAAAAAAAAAAAAAAATCTCCTAAATGCACAAACAGGGTGGCTGTGCAGAGACATCTGTTAAAGCTAAAGTGAGTTTCCTGTGTTAGTGCGGGGTTTTAAGATAAGTGAAACCTGAGAGACCTGCACCTGTACATACAGAAAATTTTCTACATCAATGGCATCTTTAGCAAACTGATTTTTCTGTGGTCTTGTAAATCCTGCTGCCAGCAAGTCATCAGTCCCAGGTGGGGTGGAGAGATGTCTGTAATGAGGGAAGGGAAAACTGATGGCGAGAGCAGATTTGAAGACTTGTCCCAAGAAGCTAACATCCATTTTAGAGAGGGAGAGGGGTTGGGGGAAGCGGATGTGCTTCCTGACTGGAAACTGGAGGCACATTTCATTAGCACAACCGCTGCCGTGGGGTGAAGGGTATTTAGCTGTGTGCACGACAGAGTTATTTTCAGGATCGAGGTCGATTATTTGGCTCCTTCAGAGACAGTAAGTTTGGGCTGATTTTTGTAGTGGCCTTGAGGTTTATTTCTGCATCAGTTTCTGTTCTCTTTCCAGTCCTTAGAACTTCATTTCTTGATCTCTTCCAACCTGGGACTCAACTTTATCTCCAAGTTTGAATATCTCTGACCTTTCCTTTACTGTTTGCTCTCCTCATTGAGCAAACGTGAGCTTTCTTCGTTGGCCTTTCTTTCTCTTCCCTATCTTTCATCTTTTACAGAATTTGTCTTAAGCTTTCTTTCCTTTCCTTACCTTCCTATACAGATATGTGAAATTGTTTTATTATTTTGAAGGGATTTATCCTTGTAAATTTTTGGTTACGCTTGATAGTTTACAAAAATACGATTGGTTTGTTTGGTTTTGTTTTGTTTTTCCATGTCAGTGCTCAGGTGTAACAATGTTGAGTGTGTTACGAATGGCTAAAAGAAAAAAGGACAGGACTGGGGGAGATTCGAAATGAGCGCGTAGAACTGCTGAATGGGGATGTCGCTTTGAGATCTGTATTTGGGTACTGCGCCAGACGCCAAGGTAAAGGTTTTATTCCATGCTCTAGAGCAAGTGCTGGTACACGGGAACCTGTATAGCCAGGAGGGGAATGACTTTACCACGTTATCGCTGGGTAATGGACTGTACGTGCCTGCCGTGTGGAGGGACTTCCACTTGAAAACTTCCGGTTTCCCCATGATTTGATTCAATATTTTTTTTTTACTTTGTGTGTTAACAAGATAAATGATGGACCGCAAGACTTCAGCCTGTTCAGGATTCAACCGCAGATGAGGACTACAGTGTTGGTGTTTTTAAAGCTTTTTTTAAAATACTTAAATCTATCAACAGAATTTATCTGGTAAAAGCCCACCAGCCTTTTATCTGTAACTTGTCGATTGCTTTCCTTGAGAAAAAAGGTCTTTCTGTCAACTTGGGTGATCTTTGAACTTTAACCGTTTAATTAACAGGCCAGACCTTAGATGAGTTGAACTCTGAATACCCGCTGGCTTTGTTCTGCAGGAGGCAAGCTAAATAAAACTGCAATAAACATACACTCAAACTTGTGGAGTAAGACCTGCCTGGGTCAATATATCCTCTTCTAATAAGAATAACTGAATGCTGTGTACTTCTGTTGAGGTGTACCTGAACAAACTAAGGTTATTCATTAATGAGGTGAAGTAATTTTAGTGAAAAGTGACCTGCTGTACTACTTTCACATTTTGCATTCCCTTAATAGGGAAGAAAAAACCCAAGTGACGACTTGGTTGGTTACTTCTATTTCTTTTTTCCAGTTGTCTCACTCTGTAGCGTGCTCTTTATTAATCAGTGCCACACCTATCCACGTGCTGATCTGTAGCACCTCCAAGTTCAAGTGTAACACGAGAGTTGGTCCAGATTGCCCACCACCTGCTTGATGTTTGACCAGGAGAGTTGACTATGAAGAATTAAAGAGAAAAGCATGTTCTACCAGACTGCTGCATTTGAAACAAAAATAATTTAATGGGCAAATGTTTTTCTGGTCATAATACTGGAGATGACACAAAATGTTATTGCCATGTTTGGTAAAAGATGATTTAAAGTGCTGAGAATGTGCTTAGCTATGATTCTAGGTGTTGACAGTATTTTCGTTATGTTAAACTGTAAAGATTTGTGAGATTTTGTGTTGCAGTTGTGTTTGACCCTAGAGTTCTTGCATGCTAACCTAACGTAGAAGATTAGCCTCTTTGCATGCAGCTGGGTGCTGCTACTGCCGTGACAAGCATGTTCTGTGAGAATGACAAACCCTCCCCTGGCTGCAGCCCCTTCCCAGCCCTGTCTGTGGCCTCGTTTCCTGTGGTACGTGCATAACTACCTTCATCATTAGTCTCACTAACCTTAACGGTTCGGTCCAATATCAGGTGCACTCCGAAATGTGCGGCTCGCTCAGATCGGCACTGAACTTTCAGTTTTCTCTTTCAGACAGGCTGAAAAAACTCCTGGATGAACGAGAATCCTTACTGGACCAGGTAATCACAGGAAAACTGAGATGCTGTGTGCTTGCTAAATCTGTGATAAGAACAGTAGGGATGCTAAAAAATCAAACCAGCCCTAACACAGAGTCCAGAACAGCAGTGCCATTGCCTTTAAGGCGTGTGCTGGGCTGCTCTTGCTGAAGACTTAACTTCCCATTTTATCCTTCCTCTCAACATTTCTCCTGCACGTTAACTCGGGATACAGGGGAAGATACGACCCGGTGTGCCTGTTCCATGGTGCTAACCAGTCACATCCAGTGTCCTCAGCCACCTAAAACTCCTTCTCCAGGGCTGTCTCTGAAAAATAATACTTCAGATTGGCCAAGTCCAAGAGAAGCAAATTTTATCTCCCAGAGTAAGCCTTCCCGATTGCCGGGTCTGTAGGCAACGCGCCGTTTGGAAAGAAACGCTGGAGGACTTACAGATGGTTAAATAGCAATTAAAGTAATTATTGCTGGTACTGTGATATTCGGTAGCGGATATAAAGCTTACTAAAACAATTTTAGCTGGTCTGTTTCTCTGCAGGATGCTCTGTGCTTTCATTTATGGATTTATCCTTGGCCTTGAAACTTCACATGCCACCAAACGCAGACTGGGGGTTTTTAAGAAGGTTTTATGTGAATGTGCCTACAGAACATCTATGGCTTTTCTGATAAAACAGTCCTCTTTCACTCGTTGTGTTTGGTCCTGAACTTATGCCTAAGCACTGATGCTTAAAATAGGATGAGTCACTTGCCAAAAGAATTTCTAGGAAATTATTTTGTAACAAAAGACTTTTTGGAATTTAGGTTAAAAAAAAAAAAAAAGTTTTAGAATACTTGAGTGAATTTGAGTACTAAGCCACAACTTTCCTTTATTTTAATAACTAATTATTTTGTGTCTTTCAGGTTAAAAAATTAAAGGGACAACTGGAAGAAAGGCAAAAGAATGGCAAGATGGAAAATACACAATCAGAAGATGAAGTTCTAGAAAATGGGACAGATATGCACATGATTGACCTCCAAAGTGAGCTACATTTTGATTTTAACAGAACTTTTGTGTCCTGCTTGTGATCTGTACAATAACTACATGGCGCTCAGTAAAAATGAGCCTTCGGGTCTCAGGGAGCTTCAGACTGGGAGCCAGCCTTGCACTTCTGCTAGAGGTGAGGGCATGATTATCCTGTGTTTGAGCAGGATTGCAATTGGAAATCTCCTTCGTGTTCCCCAGGAGAGCTGGGGTAAGTTCCTGGTTAATTCCGCTTTCAGAGCGGCCAGAACGGAATCAGGCGAGACTGGGAATAGCGCCTATCTGCCGGGCACTTTTTTTGGCAGAGAGCACTTGCTGCTCTGCTGTGGAAATTTTATGACAGACTTGTTAGACACTGTTAACGCTTGTTCTGACATCTCTGATAAATCTGCAATTCTTTTAGGAGATGCCAACAGACAGATCAGTGATCTCAAATTTAAACTAGCAAAGTCTGAGCAAGAGATAACAGCCTTGGAGCAGAATGTAAGTTTTTGGCTTGTTCTGGTTGTTTACGCATGGTGAGAATGCAAAGAGAAAGTGTATTTTATTATATGATAAATGAAATTGGGATTACTGTGATTTTTTTTTTTTTTTCCCCCTTAAAATAAGAAGCAGGAGTGTTGGAGCATCAGGGCTACTGCACTTACGTCATAAAGACTAAAATGCTTTCCATTTATGTATGGGGAAGAGTGAATATATTATGCATCTTTCCTGAAGAAAAAAAATCTTTAAAGACAAAGAGAGCGCTTACTGAACTCTTCAGAATACTTTCTTATGCCTAGCTATTGACAATTTTTAAATGGCTCCTGCCATATGATGTGGTATATATTGATTTTATACAAAACTGTTCAATTTTTGACTGTTTGCTGTTGCCCCGGGTATGTCAGTGATACTCTTGCTAAGATAAATTTAATCAATGTGCTGTATTTTTTGCTGCTGGAAGCCTGTTAAATATGGATATGTATAAAAGGTCTGGAGTAAATTACCATGGCCATGCTTCCTTGGTATTTTTTTTTCTCCCTCAAAATATGCCTTTATTTTATTAAAGAAAAGTGAGCACCTTTTTGGTTATTGCTTAAATGCTAGTGGAAGAGTAAAGCTTCAGAGTAACTTCTTGGTACAGCTTTTAATTCAAAAAATTTGCCTTCACCCTAGGTAATACGATTGGAAGGTCAGGTAGCCCGATACAGAACTGCTGCTGAAAATGCTGAAAGAGTAGAAGACGAACTGAAAGCAGAGAAACGCAAACTACAGAGAGAGGTAACGCTAAATGGGAACTGTTGGAGCCTAACAGTCAGTCTGCACTGCGTGGGGGGAGACCTGTCTGCATTTTAGAGGAGAAACTACCCTTCTTGGCAGAGCAAAGAATAAACATCTACTTTTTTTTTTTTTTTAACTGCCTTAGTTATTTGTTCTAAATATTTAACCAAACTTTCAGCACTCAGACTGGAGTAATAGTCACAACTGTGAGCTCCCGCTGCCATTTCGCCATTCCTTCCTAAACTGACCTTTAGTGCCTTACTTTATACCGGAGCCGGTTCTCTGCAGCAACCTCAAGTTCTCCTTGTGCGACTTGAATGCAGAAGCAGGTTTGCGTGCTGCTCTGCAGCTGTGAACGTTCACATGGTTTGACGTTCATCAAGCTGAAGAATTCATATTTCTACTTGGCTGTCCTTGTCCTTTGTTGTACCTGAAGGCTCATTACTTTCAGCAAACTCTGGGTTTGTAAATACAAATCACTGGTCTTTTTAGAGCATGCGATTCAGAAATTACAGCAGTAGAAAGCTGAAAATCCTGCTGTAAGGTTAATTTGGGAGCCCCATTATTTAAGTGCTGTGCCATACCTTACCAGGAATGACAGTCTAAATTTTCAAGCTTCAGAGTCTAAACTTGAGTGCTAAATGGATGTAAATTGTTCTTACGGAGCCTGTTTTTCTTGCTCTGTCAGTCTGTTCAGCCTGTTTTGTAGTGTGTCAACCCTGTCCATGTTTCTCTGTCTTAAAACACTGCATCTTCAAGGTGTCCATAGTTTTGGCCTTATTTGTCCTACCAAATTTCATGCTCTCTCCAAGTAGCTACTACAATGAGCTTAAATAAGTTGGCATCTGCCTCGTGAGATTTCCCCCCCAGCCCCGGTGTGGCTCTTTGCTTTTTCTAAATACTCCTTCTGCTATGCTGCCTATAAATATTGCTCTGTGCAGTCCACCTCTCTCTCCCTACCCCCAAAATCCTACCATGGTGGATTTTATAGAAAACTCACGGCTGTGGCTGTAGTTCTGGGAACCAGAAACATAAAAGCCAGGCAGCGAGACCAGCCAGCAGATATCTCTGAGCGTCCGTGCCTCAAGCTGAGGCAAACTCTGAGCTATTTGTTCAACATTCTGTAAATACCTTGGATTCTTGGTACCGCACTTAGAAAATATCTGTATGTGTGTGGCCTCCAAAGCAACAGCGCAGGCGGTTACACAGCAGTTACTTTTGACTCTGCGAACAGGAATTTTCAACTGCTTTATCTTGTAAGGAAATTCCAGCAATATGACCAGTTAGTGTTGGTAGCTACAAGCTTAGGGAAGACACTGCAAAAGTTACCAGTTTTTCTTCTGCTTCCTTCCCTCAGCTTCGCTCAGCATTGGATAAAACCGAAGAGCTTGAAGTCAGCAATGGCCATCTAATAAAACGCTTGGAGAAGATGAAAGCCAACCGGAGTGCTTTACTGTCTCAGCAATAACCGCCACCTCCCGATGGAAGCTCCTACTACTTGACAGAATCCGAACAACGTTGCAGATGCTTCTGTCTCTTGCTGCCCGGGATGCTTTGCGTGTCATGCCTTCTGAGAACAGACAACCCCAACATTTGCTACGTGCCACCCAGTTGTGGTTCTCTCCACGCAGATTCAAACCTACTGCACTATATACATAGGAGTAGCTGATCCAAATGGCTGTGCCTGCCGGAGCCCCTCTCCGCCGTTCTTTGGGTACATTTGAACTACAACAGCTGTCTGCCGTGTAACAAACACGTTGGGCGTCGTTTTAAGTTCTCCATCCAGAAGGCACAGCAGCCACTTATTGCCATTTAAAATGGCATTCAAAGAAAACATTTAAACTGGACTGGAATTTTGTGTCTTGCTGAAAATTTAAAGGAAAAAAAAAAAAAACACTGTAAGTTTTGGACTTTCTCATGACAGTATCTGTAACTTAGTGACTACAGTAGAGTTATTCATAGTAGGTTTTTCATTTACAAATCACTGTGGAACCACAAGCCATTACAAAGCAAAACTCCTTCAGTGGAAATCATGGAAGAAGATGGTCTTGGAAGCAAAAGTGACCTTAAATGACTTTGCCAATAAAACAAAGGTGTTTGGAGGGATTTTTGCACCAGTTGAATCATAAGACTATTTTATTTCAGGGTAAACAGGCAATAGCTTCATGGAATTTTCAACTTTTATTTGTATTATTTAATCCCTGCTCTTGGAATTGAAGTAAACTACTTGTAAAGGATGTAAAGTTGCATTAATAAACCAGCATAAGGCCGTGGGTTTTGCACTTAGGTCACTCACTTCGGTGCATTTGTCAAAGCAAGTGTCGTTTGCTTAAACAGAGTATGTGATGGGTTTTTTACATCAGAAACTATCTACGGGTCCCTGAGCCTACTAGGAAACAATGCCGCTGCAAAATACAGGTCTAATTTTTTACAAAGTAACTGATAAGTAACGAAGCACTTTAGAAAGTATTCCTGCCTATGGTTTTTCTACAAATACAGAAGTAGCCTGTTATTTCCTTCTGAGGTCATTGTAAAGGTTTTCCACTTTTCATGAAAAAAATAATGTAACCAGTAACAATGTCGCAGGCAGTTTATTATACACAACTAGCACTACAGCTCTGGTTTATTGGAAATTACTCTGAATGTACTACTCAAAGGAGAACAGCAGTTACCTGAAGAATAAAGCTGTCCTTCCCCCTTCAGCCCTAACAGAAAAGCTTTCCAGTCCCTTAGGAACCGGCTCGCGCTCTGAAGCAGCATCTCCTGTTTGACAGGAGCAGCCTTCTCTCGATGCTGATTGCCTCAAGAGATCCGGTTCTATCAAGCCAAATCCAGACTCGGGAGACCGTTTCTTCTTAATTTTGATCTTCAGACTTTCCGGTCCAGATCTTTCCCCAGCCTCTTCCTCACAGACTGGAGGGTTAGACTATAAACCGCTGCTATTTTCAATGCTGAAGGGATGGCTGGTATCTTCCTAGAGCACCTTCATAAATTTAAATAAACCAAAACCAGTGTGTGAATGTGTTTCTCTGGTTTGGCTAGAAAATAACACCTCTCTCTTCACCTCTTCTGAGCGCACTCGGAAATTTAGGAATGAAGTACTGAAATTAATATTCCAGGAAAAGGATGAAGGTGGCTTTTTTTTTTTGTGCCCCTGGGGAAATGAGTATGTCCTTGTTGATGAAATGTGGTGGAACAAAGGGATTAAAGGAGCCTTTTAAATGAAATTTCCACTCCAGCTAGGGCTTTTGGGTTCTTAATTTTTTATTTTTTGGATTTTTGAGAGGAACATTCAGGTGCAGAGCCAGGTTTCTTGTGGAATACCTCAATCGCTGTGGATACCAATTGACAATTTTCTGTGGTTGACTTGTGTAATTTCTGGTGTACAAAGCCTCTGGGGCCTGAAAAATAAACTTAAAGATTTTTTCAGAATGCAAATAAATGTCCTAAATACAACATCTTATTAACTGATGGTAAGGTGTGTGATGGCTACGGCTCCTCTTTTTATTTGTGGTAGCGGTGAAAACGGTCTCTCCTGGCAAGATTCAGGAGAAACAACCTAGCAATTACGCGTTGGTCCAAAAGGCTAAAAATAATATTTTGCTCATCAAGAAGTGATGTGTTTATTGTTTTGAAGTAGATTGCATCTTACGCCCCCATAAGCATTAACCTCATGACAGAAATCGGATGTGTATTTCAACCTGGATATGCTCTTAGTAGAAATCTTTGTGTGTGATAAAGTAGCTGAATGTTGAAGCCACATTTTTTTTCCCCCCTTAACTTTCGGTATGACTTAGCTTTAGAATAAGGGAAGAAAAAATACTGGTTGGTTTACTGCAAACTGTTTTTATATTTTCCTGTGAAGAATGTACAACAACAGGGCTTCGCATTGTAATTATAGCACATGCCCCCGTCCTTTTAATTGCGCTCCAAACGGGAGAGCCTCGCTACCCAGCCCGCTGACTCGGAGCAGAGCCGAAGGGGTGGCAGCCTGGCGAGGAACGGCTCCTGGGGGAACCAGGAGGGCTTTTCCTAGAATTTGTATTTAAAATTGCTATCCTTTGTTTTATTTTTAAATGTTAAATAATTTTATTGTTTGCAAATGGAACGTTAACCCAAAATTGTTTTTTGTTTTGTTTCGATCCAGTCTGTTAGGAGATACGAGCGTGGAACAGGAAATTCATTAGCAGAACTCGCCAATAAAAATGTCACTTGCTCGGGTCGTTTTTATGGAGTGGTCTGTCATGATGATGTTACTGGTCAAAGTTCTCTTGGAAAATACAGACTTTTTGGATGATACTGGTGTCATGGGCTCCTTTTCCTTGTGAATGTATTACTGCAGGTGCACAAGTGAGAGCAACGCTGGTTGTAAAATGTACAAAGGCAGGGGGCTTGCGAGACTGAGGGCTGGTGTGAGACATACCCCAAATATTAACATTTTTAATGGCAGGGTGCACTTGGGGAGAACGAGGGGACAGTGTCCCATCAGGAGAAATTTGAATGGTATTGCTAATGTGATTAATCCTCCACTTTCTTTAAGTATTTATGATGAACATAGAGGTCACCCACCTTGTAACTTTCTGTGGAAGAAACCTTTGCACAGGAGGCAACTAGGTTCATCAAAAAACTGTCAATTTTAGTATTTAATTTCCTCATGGACATTGCCATAGAGAGGTTAGTTCCATGAAATATACTGAGGAGGAGGTTACTGCTTGTCTCTGCTTTTTTTAAATGCTTGGAACAATGAATTACACAGGTTTGGGGTTTGTTCTAGGCAGCTAAGCGATGTTTTGCACACTTCATTAAGCACTTTAAAGGAAAGACTTCTAAGGAAGGAGTACGGGCCAGAAACAACCTTGTAAAAATGACATGTCCGTTTACGGTTGGTAACTGGTGTAGCAGAAACTGGTATTTACCACTTCAGTGGTTCTGAAGTTCACTGCATTTTTCTCCCCAGACCGAAAGCCTTCCAGCTGCTGGTAGGTTTCAGTAACAGTACCAGAGCACACGCTGCTGCGGCCCGCGCAGGCTGCCCTTTCCGCACAGAGCCTCGGCGGCGAAGGAGGACAGCAGCCGACGGGGCCCTTAAGGAACATGGCGGCGGGTGGTGGTCCCGTGGGCGGGAGCAGCACGCGGGGAAGGGCAAGCCGGCCAATCAGGCCCTCGAGTGCTTCCCGTCGCAGCCAATGGGTTGGAAGCGCGGGCGGGGAGCGCGGCGGCGGGCGGCCGTTGAGCGCGTGCCCGGCGAAGCAACCGACGACCGGCCGTGAGCTGAGGCGGCGGGCGGGAGTTACCGGAGGCGGCGGGGAGGGGGAAAGGCTGCGTTTGGGCAGCGGGAAGGGAAGACGGAGCTTCCTCGGAGCCGAGGTGAGCGTTGGGAGCTGCAGTTCCCCGCCTGGGGGGGGTTCCCCTTGGGCGAGCTCGGGGGGCACCGGCCTGCTCTGAGAGGCCCTCACCTTCTTCCCCGGCGTCTCGGCTGTGGCTCTCCAGGTTTCTAACCGGCGTAAGCATCTAGCTGCATCATTAGAAACAGCAAGTTTACTGTTTTTTATTTAGCATATACCTAGAGCTGTTGTGACTCCTGTTTCTTAACTCATTCTTCAGGAAAAAAAGTGGGAGGAAAAAGGTAACTTCTATGCGATAATAGTTTGTGACCTGTGTGTAGGCATCTGAGATGTGCTTTGGCAGCATTACGTTATGGTAAGATTTTGAATTTCACAGATAAGAGCTGCTCAAAACTTCAGTTGGAAGGTGAAGGTAAAGAAACAGGCCTGAGTTTCCAGTCTCCGCTTGTGCTCCACCAGTAGCCTGTGCCTTGCTTCGGCACTTCACTCAGTTCCTTACGGACTGTGTTTCACCAGGCTGGAGGTTTCAGCCTCTGGAGGCTGAACCAGTGCGTTATGTCTTTAGAAGCGTGCAAAACCAGGCTTAGGGGCCTGTTGGCCTGCATGGGTCAGGAAGCTGTAAGCTTTCTGTGGCAAGGAGTGCTTACAGGCCAGTATACAGTGTGGAACAATGCGAGGTCAGTTTGTGGTCACCGAATCCATGACCGTCAGCATGTTGACTTTCAGAGGCAGTACGTGCATCTAAACACTCCGTGTGCTGTCATGAAGTTAACGTACGATGTAAATATCTCGCTGGGTATCAACAGGGATTCTGGTGATTCAGCCAAGAAATGCTGGAATGGAAACTTTGCCTAAGAGTGTAAGAAAATAGGGTTGATTGGTCTCTGAGGATGCTTTTGCTCAATTGAAATCGCACAAGTGAGAACGGCAAATTCTTTTTAACAGCCTTGCGTGAGCTCTTAGGATTTCTTTGAGAACGTACAGTAGAATTCTGAGTTTCTATACTAGCATGCAGTAGGTAAAAATAAGATGGTTAATTTGACATCTTTTTAAAACAGTAATGTCCTTTTGTTTGCTGTGGAGTATCTCAGACTTCTCTTAATTTTTATTAAGGTGAGAAATTGATAGAAGAGACAAGCCAACAACTTTGAGAGGTTGCAGTGGAAGTGAGTTGTGTGGATTACTTCTGAGGAGCAGGACTTAAGTGTTTGTACCATGGAATTAGAAAAGAACAGCGATGTTACAAGTGAAAGGAGATGCTTCAATCAGACCTCTCCTCTTTTTTTTTACTCTGAGGAAGCTGAGCACGCACTTGTTGGGGACCTTGCAACAGGAGCTCACCATTCCGGTTTTGACCAGGCACTTTCTGTCAATGTTTCAGAATTAAAGTTGTCAGAGGAAAGCTTACCTTATTTAAGTTCATCTTTAGATGCAGATATTGAAATGTATGATAAAAAAAGAACGGCAATTTGCTGTGCACAGGTAGAGGAAAGCAAAAAAGAAGCTGATATGTTGGGAAGGGCGTGTGACAATACACACTTTAGCTGCGGCGTGTGTGATGATTGCAGACAAAGTCATTTAGGGGAAGATTCACAGCTGGGGTATCTCAGTGCTCACAAGCAAGATTCTGATGGTAGGAAAAGCCTGAGTGAGTTTTCTGAGCAAAGGGAAGCTATAGGAATTGAAGCCTTAAAGCTGATAGATCCAGTTCAAGAGGTTCCAGGGGGTGGAGCTGCAAAGGAGCAAAATCTCCTTGACCTGTCAGAAGATTGTTCTGGTATAGGTGACCAAACCTGCCCAGAGGCAGCTCTGCCAGAGCTTTCCCACCTGCTTCAGGACTCTCTGTCTCTGACAGATTGCAGTGGCATGAGTTGTGATCATCAGGAAGAGCAGACAGAGTATCATAGTGCTGTTTGTGGAAGTGTACTTGAAAGTCATTCTTGTGGGAGTCAAGAGAGGGTCTGTCCAAATCTGCTTGTATGCGACACTTCAGAAGATGGAGAGGTGGAAGTCATCCCACTGATTGATGGCACATCGCCACCACAGACGGCTCCAGGTGAGGAAGTGTCGGAAAACAATGAGAGAGACATTCACGGCATCTCGGTGAACCTAGAAAATCCTTTACTGTCACCACGGGAAAGGGCCCCTGCAGTAGTCATGCAATGTTGCAGATGCACAGGGGACTCTGATTTCTACAATTGTGAAGAATCCGGTGTCAGCTGCGTCGACTGCGCTGCAAAGACTGCTGAAACCCAGTTCCCAGCTCTTACTAGGGAGAATCCCTTTTGTGAAGTGGGAGTTGCAAATAAATCATCCCGTGGAAATAGCAGCTCTCTGAACTCAGAAATGGAGCATCGTGAAAACTTGAAAAGCGTTACCAGTGCCTCTACGGTGAAGCAGGCTTTTGATGCGCGTTCTGATTTTAGAGCTTGCTCTACAACAAGCAGAAGTGCCAGTGCTCGGGTTTGTCTCTCCAGGGCTGTTAATACAGAGATAACAATGATGAACAAATCTCGACCCGTGGGATGGCACCGTTGGGCCTGTGCAGATGTTGCTTGCAATACAGACTGGTCATACGGAGCCGGCAGTACAGAGGAAATTGGGAAACAACTTACTGACACACTGGAAAAACACTCTGGCAGCAGTACTGCAACAGCTGAAAGAAGTTTACAAATTCAGGTAATTTTAAAAAAGCCATCAGCAAAGCAGTTTTGATATATAGAACTTTTTTTAACTTAAAGTTGCTCAGAACTTTTCTATACAAATGTTAATCTGTAACGTTTAAAAATGTGTTTTGTTTAGGAACGGCAGAACTTAAAAAATGAGCTCTGTAGCAGCGATTTAAAGATAAGCACAGACAGGTGGGTCTTGCATTGTTCTTGATTTGGAATTCTAGATGCTGGATAAGATTTCTTTTTTTTTTTTTCATAATTGAATGGTTGTCCTTGGCAAAACTGATGATGCTTAAAGATTGCTGGGCAGCGGCTCTTACGCTGGAGGGTAGGGCTTCCTTTCTTAGGCACCTGGACAAGTGAGAACATTGAACTGAAAAGCTCCTGAAGTTGAACAAAGCAGCCTTGGTCTGCCGTTGCAGACTGGCCAAGGACAAGTCAAGTTTAAGTCAGCAGTGCTCCCGTATGGTGAAGAAGGGATGCCACATCCTGGGGCTGCGTTAGCAAGTCCACCAGAGGACTGTGGAGATGGTGAGGGGAGCTGGTGGAACACCTGATGTGTGGGGAGAGCTGAGGAAACTGGGTTTGGTCAGCCTGGAGAAGGGAAGGCTGGGGAGGTGGGGAACCTCCCTGCAGTTCTTGGCAGTCTGGTGGTGGCTGCTGAGAAGATGGAGCTAAATTCTTTGCAGGCGTGCGTTTTGAAAGGGCAGGAGCCAGCAGTTACAGTGAGGGGAATTCTAAGTGGGTGTAAGAAAAGGTTGCTTACAGGGAGAGTAGTATTGGAACAGCATTGGAGTCTCCTTTATTGGATATTTAAAATAAACAAAAAAAAAAAACCCAAACCCAAAGCTGGACTGGATAGGACCCCAAGTTAATTTTGCGGTTAGCCCTGCTTTGAACAGAGATTTGTACTGCAGACCTCCAGAGCTCCTTTCCAACCTACATTATTCTGTGAACGTGGAAGCAAAGTAAGTGCATCTGTAGATCAAGAGAATTGCTGAGTTTCTTTTTGCTCTGAGAACTTTGGGACAGAAATGACTGTGGTGCTTATGGAGTCTCTGCCTCTCAGTTATGGCTGATTATAATGTGACAGCTACTGTAAGGCATCATTTTTTCTGTGTAGTAAATAGGAGGAACTGATTTCATTTTTTTCCTTAAATTGTATCAGCAATAGCTTCTGGAAAGCTACTTGTTTCAATATAAAACATAATGAATGTAAAACATTGATGCAAGGGCTTCAAGACTTTGTTAATTATTATTCTTACTTTAAAGGCCAGCACACCTTGATAAACAAGCTGTGACGGATTCTGCATCAAGCTGCTGTCAGCACCTACTGAAGAGAGCGACTGCAGCAGAACTGCAGATTCTAAACGCTCATTATGAGATGTGCTATCGGCACTGCTTGAAGATTTACAAACTGGCTTTGGAGGAACACACTTGTTTTAGCAGGTATGTACTTTAATGTCCTTTTAAATGCAATTGATATCTGGGTTAAAAGCAGCGAGCTCCTGTTCTTGCGCGATGCGGAGGAGTCTTTAAACCCTGCAAAGTGTTTGGGCAACTCTTGAAGCAGTAAAATAAATGAAATGTCTGTCTAAGTTGATCCCACTTTCTTATACGTATTTTAATAGATATAATGGAAGTACTGAATTACGTTCATCTCTCCTGTTGGTTTTGGAAGAGCTAAAAAAGAAATACAGCATTATGAGAATGAAAATCAAAACAGGCATACCTTTAAGTGCACTTCCACCGCTATCAGTTGAGATTAAGTTGTTCCCAGTCTCCTCCTCTTATGTCCCGGGCAAGGTAATTTCTTAACTGCTTTTTGTTTTTAATATAAATTGTTTTCTTCAGAAAATTAAGACAAATCTTTTCTTTTTTTGACAGTTGTTCGGAGAGGATCTCTGCTATGAGTAAGTAGTCCTCATTTGTGATATTTATTGAAGTTCAAAATAAATGAGAAGTGAGTTTAAAAGATGTTAAACTTACATCCAGAAATAAATTCTGTCTTGTTGCTCCAAACTGTTTAGCTGAAAGACTAGCATAGCACTTTGGGTACAGTGATTTTTATTTTATTTTTATTTTTTTAAGGAAATTTTTTACTCTCTAGGGTTCTAATATGCAAATTCTGGAGTTGTCTTTATAGCAAAAGTTGAACCATGTCCAGTTACTTTATGTAAGTGGAGATTAAAACAAATTTGGCAATAAGTTTGTACTGCATCAGGTAAACAACCAGAGATCTTTTTCAAACTTCTTGTTAAGCATTAGTCAAATTAATAAAAAATGGCATGGGGATTTCAAATTTGAAAGACATCACACAGAAAGCCATCTAAAAAAAACAGACTAACATAAATGTAGAACATAGCTTGATGTTTCAGGTTGCAACTACTGCTTTTGTAAAATAAAAGTGTCAAAAAACTTTGTTTCTCATTTTAAGCTTAACATTTACTAAGCACATTTTATTTATTTTACTGGGAGCTTTGGAGATGTGTGAATTAGTATTTCAGAGTACTCTGTATCATTGCAGAATGTAAAATTGTTGTGCCACATCTTTTATTAAATTCTTGGATCTGTTTTAGTTCTGTTTCAGGCACAAGAAAAGCTGACTTGGAAGTACCAAAACCGCAAGAAAGGAAAACTTCTGTCAACACGGTAGGGGCTTCTTCGTTACTGAGCTTGCTAGAGGTTATGTTGTGAAGCGTAGCTTTCTCTTAGGTATGTGCAAACACAGCCGCAGTCTTCAGGGCTCAAACTGGGATTCTCTGCCAGTAATTGCACGTGCAGCTGATGTCACCAAAATTTTGATCGTCCTTTCAAAATAACTTGGGGGTTCTTGAAGATGATCAGTAGGTCAACTTTAAAAAAAAACATTTTACCTGTTTAATCACTTAATTCTAAAGCTCAGAAAAATAACATATAATCAGGTTCAAGTGTTATGACATAACTGAAACATGTTTATAGGACAGTCCACAGACCGTATGTTTAACTGATGGCTGGCAGCCAAGGGACTCTACTTCCTCCAAGACATCCGAAGAACAACGTAAAGATCAGGATGCGGAACGTGGTAAGCAATCTGCTTCTAGTACAACGACTACATTATTTGTTAGTTAAGTTTTTGGAAAAAAAACCACAAACCCTGTGTAAAACATACGTGGGTACTCAACTTTCTTTTCTGTGAAGGAATGCTTGACATTATATCAGCCCTATATCATACTTCATATCTTGGAAAAAAGAATTGCTATTTAAATCAGAAGTGAAAAGTAGTATGTGTCACCTCTTCATAATGTAGTACCAAATCATGTAGGTAGCTGGAATCCTCTCAAGCACACAGAAATTTGATATTCATTCATATGACATAGCACAAGCTGAATTTTAATGCATTGGAATTTATTTTAACTGGCAAGGCTGTGTGAAAAATGAAGAGGAGGATGAATATTGGTTTAATGCTAAAGAAGAATTGACAGTGGCAGATTTTTCAGTAATATCTGAAGAAACAGAAAAGCAAGGAGAAAAAGAAGATGCGGTTAATTTAAGAGGTGAGATCATGTGCTTCAAGCTCCCATACCTAATAATGGTGTTTGTTTATTATTTGAGTATTCTGTTCCTTTGACAAGCATAAGTAAACTTGGAAAAAATGCTAGCTGGGTTTTCAGACTTATTTTTGCATTGACTTGCAGTGAAGGCTTGTACAGACATTCAGCTCTCTTCATCCACGTTTCTCCTTGAAAACTTTACCTACAGTGGTTAAACTCTGTACTCTTTTCTTCTTCTCTCTTCCTCCTCTTTCTGCTTCTTCCCATCCCGGCTTCTTAAGAGTTAGCTGGGAATGGTCAGTGTTGGAGGTTTGGGGCCCAGTGACAGGCGTGGGTAGAAGTCTCAGTCCGTTGAAAGCGGAGAGCTTGTGTGCTCTGTGGTGGGGACTCGCAGTACGCTACCCATCCTTTAGTACTGGTACCTGTTAGCTCAGACCAGCGTTCTCTCCGGCTGTACCTCTTCTGCGTGTTCAAACCTCGGGAAATACACGGGGAAAAGAGATATCACAAACTGGGCTGTACCACTTCTCAGGACACTCTCCTCTTCTCTTAGAAGATACTCTTAATTCTTTTAGGGTTTTTAAAGATTTTCTAGCTATGTTTTCCAAAATCTACAGAGATGATGTTAGCTTGAATGGAAACAAGAAGAGTTAGTAACACTTTACTTTCTTACATTTATTGTTAGAAGCGGAGATAACGGAGAGGGAAAATGAGTGTTCTTTTATTCGAGTTGGTGGCCTGTGTTCCTCAGTGTCAGAGGTATGCATGTTCTTATTTACATAGTAATAGTGGTGTCATCCCTTTTTTCTGTTTTCTTTCATGCTATACATTTGCAACCAAAATCTGCTTCTATTTTGTAGGGTGATTTGAGATCACATTTCCAGAAGTATCAGATTTCTGACGTTCTTATCTGTGTGGATTCTCATAACTACAGGTATATTCATATATTCATAGAATCATAGAATGGTTAGAGTTGGAAGGGACCTTCAAAGCCCATCCAGTCCAACCCCCCCTGCAAGGAGCAGGGACATCTCCAACCGGATCAGGTTGCTCACAGCCTCGTCCAACCTGGCCTGGAATGTTTCCAGGGATGGGGCATCCACCACCTCTCTGGGCAACCTGGGACAGTGTTGTACAACTCTCATTGTGAAAAATTTTTTCCTAATATCCAATCTAAATCTCCCCCCCTCTATTTTAAAACCATTACCCCTCATCCTGTCACAACAGGCCCTGCTGAACAGCCTAAGTTTTACTTGTTTCAAATTTTTTTACTGTCAAAGTAGGTGAATCATGGGAGAGAGGAGGAAGTTATAAGTCAATTTATTTTCATTTTGTTTCAGTAATTAATGTAGATAGAGATAGGTTCACAAAAAAAACGTGTCATTCCAGACAGCTTCTCATCTTATGAGAAATTAAGTAGTCTGAAATTTTTCTGCTGAGTTTCAGATACAGCTTATATTTGAAAAATGAGAACCAGCATGTGCTCTTACGGATAGTAATTCATATTTTACTGAGTTTCCTGTTTTGTTTTTTTTTTTTTATTTTATGTCTTAGATACGCATTTCTTTGCTTTAAGGAGACTAATAAAGCAAAGTTAGCTGTAGAGGAAATGAACCAGAAAAAAATAAAAGGAAAACCAATAAGTGTTGAACTTGTAAATAATTCAGCAGAGAACAAATCTTTGGTTTCCCAAGTACTTAGAAATAAGCTTCGGCATGAAATCCAGCCCATTGGTAACAGTCAAACAAGTGATCAAGATAAAACACTCACTTCACCTTCCAATTCTGTGAAAGCACCTGATGCCACCTCTGCTTCTGAGAAAATGCATCGCCTTCCCATAACTTCTTCAAAAGTTTCTTGTTCTACCCAAGTACCTTCAGAAACGAAGTGCACTGGTCTGAAGTCATCTACTGAAGAGTCGGTGCACTTTTTGGTTCAAGTTAATCAAAAGGTAAGTAATTACTACTATGGCTCCTCTATATGGCAGATTAAGAGCCTTAGAACTCCTTGTTCCATAACAAGTTATGTTTAGTACATACAGAATGGTGTTAGGATAGGAAAACGGTATGTGTCAGTAATAAATTTCTGGCATGCTGCACCGTTCATTCGCCCCTGCGTCAAATTGTGATATTCCATCTTATTTCCTTAATTCTAAGCCAGTTGCGAGCCTAGCCGTTTGCACTTCTTGATCTGTGTCTGTAATTTTTTTTTTCTTTTTCCAGAACAGGAATGTTTATTAGTAGTAAAGATATGTTGTACTACT
>JAAGAY010135324.1:0-16367 GCA_011801015.1 Ardeotis arabs
CGTACCGTCTCCGCCGTCCGGGGGGCAGCGCAGCTCGGCGCCCTGCCCGCCGCTGAGGTCCAGGGCTCGCTTCAGCAGGTAGCGGGCCCGCTTTCGGCACAGCCCGTCCCGCTCCGTCAGGCCCTCCTGCACCACCCGCCAGAACCGCGGGCACAGCCGCGCGTCCAGCCCCGACCCCGACCCGCACCCCGACGCCGGCGGCCCCCGCGGCAGCAGCGCGTCGGCCAGGGCGCTCAACGCCAGCAGCGCCCGCCCGGCCCGCGGCGGCCCCCCGGCGCCCAGCAGCCCGTCCCAGACCCCCCGCAGGGCCGCCTCGTTGCCGCCCAGCGCCGGCAGCAGCCGCCCGGCCACCAGAGCCGCCGTCGCCGCCGCCTCCTCCCCCTCGCCTTCCTCCCGCACCAGCGCCAGCGCCGCCGCCACGCACCGCCCCACCAGCGCCGGCTCCTCCAGTCGCGGCGCCGCCGCCGCCAGCGCCTCCACCGCCGCCTCCGCGCCCGCCCCGCCGCCCACCGCCGCCAGTTCGGCCAGGGCGTCGCGGGCCAGCTGCGCCGCCAGCGGCGCCCCGCACAGCTGCACGCAGTGCCGCAGCGCCCCCCGCACCGCCCGCGCCAGCCGCAGCCGCTCCCCGCACCCCGCCGCCGCCTCTCCGCCGCGCAGCAGCGGCCGGCACCGCTCCAGCGCCACCTCCCAGGCGGCCCGCCGCAGCGCCTCCGCCTCGCCCGCCGGCGGCGACCCGCCCGCGGCCAGGCGCTGGAGCAGGAGGCGCAGCGCCTCCGCCCGCTCGGCGGAGAGCGGCGCGCTGACGGCCCGCAGCAGCGCGGAGGGGTCCCCGCCGCGGGACAGCAGCGCGTCAGCCAGCACCACCTCCATCCTGCCGGGGCGGGCGAGCGGGCCGGGTAGCGCCGCGCCTGCGCAAGCGGGGGCGGGCGGGGCCCGGCCCGTAACGGCGGGGCCTGGCTCTCTGCGCGGCGCCGAGGGGCGGCGGGAGGCGGGAAGCGCGGCAAGCTGAGGGAGGGCCGCATCCCGTGGGTTGGTGGTAGACGAAGCTGGGCGAGTTTTGTGGGCGCCGAGGAAGGGCTGGGGAGAAGGCACCTGGAAGGCTCTGGTTTCTGAGGTGGTGTGGCGCCATGTGCCCCACGCAGGCCTGGCCGCGCACAGCCGTGCGTGCCCGTGTGAGTGTTTCCAGTCTGGGCTGCTAAGGAAAGGCTGGTCCTCTTCTGTCTTCTCACAGGCTGAGCACGGGAAGGCCTCACAGAGATACCTCAGGTGTTATAGCCATGTGTGAGGGGGTGAAGTTCCTTCGTTGTGTCTCTTAGAAACTCTCTTTGTCTTTCACGCACATTGCAAGGCAAGGTCAACCAGCAGTAATACATAAAATGCTCGGTTTCCCATTTGCCATGCTGCTCGTTACCATTTATGCCGATACACGTTGTCGAAAGCAGCCTACGTTGCCGTCACAGCATCCCAGAAGTCTGCCTGAATGCCCTGCCTCTGCCTCAAAAAGCGACGGGAGGCATTCCTGGGTGCTGGCTCCGTGCTGTTGGCTTGTTACAAGCGTCCAGCCAACTGGCGCTGGGGCTAGAGAGCAGCTCCCAAGCAGTTTAACGTACCAGCGCAGCCAAAGCGTAGCTAGAAAAAGCCAGCTGATTTCCAGTAACTGTAAATTCACTATACAAGATTACAATTCCCATGGAAAAAACCCTAGAGATTGGCACACCAAAAATGGTTGCACACCATTGTCCTGAAAGATGTGATCATAGGAAAAGGCAAACCTGGAACCTCCTGTTCCTGTGGAAGCAATGGACAGCAGGTTCCCTGCACAGCAGCACAGACACAACATGGTTTCTAACGGGTGTGGGAGGTACCTTGGCTAAGCCGTAGTTGCTAAGGCATCTAATGAAGAAGAAGAAAGACTGATATTTTTCACTGTGAGCTCCCACTCAGTCTTTTTCTCCAAACCACATCAGTACAGTCTCTCCTTTTCCTGGCTATCCATTTCCCCCAGACTTTTAAATAAATTTCTTATCTTTGAGGGCCTACTGATTGCAAAATGGCTGAAACTTCTTATTAGAAATAGACCTATAGTGTGACTATATATGTGATATATTGTATAAAAAGAAGGCTGAAAGGAATTATTTTAAACCCTCTAGCTAACACAGTTTCTGTCTGCCTTACCACTCTGCCTGTGTTCAGTTACATATAAAATACAGAATCTAGAAAAAGCTCAAGAAAACAGCTCAAACTGATGCACTTACTTAATGGTAAAGTGAAACCTACTTCTTTGTTTCACATGCAGAAAAACATTTTTCAGAGGAGGAATGAGTATAATGTGTGTTAGTAAATAAGATGTTTACAGTTGAAATCTCTTTTATGCCATAATATGTTGTGTTTGTTTTTCCATTTGCTCTGATGTCTTTAGTAATTCTTCCATTTCTTACTTACAGCATGCAGTCTGATGACTTGTGGCTGTTTCTTTTGATAAACACTTGAAAACGTGCCAAGCAGGGTATCCCTTCTTTGTTACAATCTTGCTTTTCCCTTCCAGGCACCTATAAGACTTCACTAAATAAAGCGCTAAAGGCCAGCGCAAGAAGTAATAATCAAAATGGAATAAAAAACTATGTTGTGCTGTTTCTCCATTATTGTCTGAATTCTGCTTTGCCTTTATTTTTATCACAGTGGGGTGCCAAATCGAAAATCTTATTACATCAAGCTAAACATCAGCATTTACATTTGAACTGTTCCACTGCAGATTGTCCTCTCAGACAAAAAGAAGTGGGTGAGAAATTAAGCCCTCAGGAGATTAGGCTGGGGAGCTTCTGAGTGGAATGTGATGCAGAAAGAAAAAAAAAAAACCAAAACCTAGAAAGATGGATATGGAGCTGAGACAGATAAAAGGAGCAAGAAGCAGCATTTTGTAATTTGCAAATGGTAAGAGCCACAGCATTCACACCCTTGTGCCATACCCATTAAGTGTCCTTATGCTGAGAACCTAAATTTGTCCTTTCCAGCTCTACACTTCCAACACATACCTCTACCTCACCAAAGACCGTGTCCTGTTCTGTTTTCTTCACTTTTGAAGCTCATCCCAGTCCTTCCCTGCCTTCTTCCCAAGCCAGCCCTGCTCGCAGGCCCCCAGCCTGCCAGCTGCAGTCACCTCAAGGCTTCCAAAGCGCTTTTGGCCTAGGCCTACTGCACCAGCCTCAGCACCCAGAGCACCCCACACCTGCCAATCTCTCGTATACTCTGCACTTCTGTTTAGAAAATATTCTGTATTCCCTGACCTATCCAGGTCCCCTCCAACCTCAGCATATGGCCTAGATCAAAGGTTTAAATAGCCTGGGAGTTTTTTTGGAGCTTCTTGCTTTTTTTTCTGCCATGTGAGATATTGTCCCTCGATCAGATTATTCTGTTTTAGAAACCTATTACTGAGATGAATTACCTGAAACGTCAAACCCAATCCACCACAACAGCAGACAGCGCTGAAATAAGTGGCCAGTCTGGACATGTCCTCTTCACAGACCACTACTAACTATGGGCCACAGAATGCTTATCAACCCCCTGTAACAGATGTAGGGCCTACTATGCACTCCTCTCCCTTAACCGGCGTCTCTCTGGGCCATTTAATGCTGTTACTGAGCCTAAGGGAGGCAGGACAGAGATGAGAAGCAAATATCATTGTTGATTCTTATCTGAACTTTATAACAGCACCTTTGCTGATGATTTGGATTTCCAGCACATGATAGTGAACTCACCAAGCTGGGGCTAATTTTACAGCTCGGATACTTAACAATAATAGTTTATTGGTTTTCATCAGGACACATAATGCTACACCAATTTAGCAATACAAGAGGACTGAGGTTCCTTCCTCACACCCCTAGTTAAAAAATCAGTGCCTTAGTTTAACTGCATACTCCTTTGGAGAAATGTATACTTGTTCTGATGTAGATGTTTTCTCCTATGATCACACAATAGGGCAATTCTGTACTAGGAACAATCTGTGGATGGTCATTCCAGCAGTTGGTTGTATTGAAAAAGGATCATGGACAAAACTACAGTATAAACTACAGACAATTAATTATACATCTTGGAAATCTCCACTTACAATTTTGGAAGCACGTATTATGCCATTGCCATAAAGCCACTGCTGAACTGAGCCACCACATAGATTATTGGAGCCCAGGTCAAATTTATGTCTTTAAAAAGTTTCATGTTGATGGTGGTTTTGGATCACACAAAATACCTTACTTCTCATGAAAACTCTTACAGTTCCGTACTGCCACCTGCACATTTACGGGTAATTCTGCATAACTCAGAAGGATGAGGGCTTAGCTGACCCCGCAGCATGATTTTCTTTCCTTGCTGGAGTCCATGGAAACTTGTCTGTATAGTGTAAGATCTCTAGTAGGACCAAGTACATAACACAGCCTTTTCTCTCCTCTCCCATTGTGTGCAGAAGAAGTAGATGGGAGATTTCTGAAAAAGAATCATGCAGAAAATTTCCCACAACATCCTTATCCCACAATAAAATGGAAGAATGGAATGTAAAGCACAGATGTGCTCCATACAATAAACTTTACCAGATAGTTAGGTATATTCACACCCTCTTTTAGATTTCCTCAGTGCTATTGTGCAAAAAAATATCAGTGCACATGCCTTTTACATGTATCTGACTTTGAGAGAGCACTTGTGGTAAGGAGCATACATGGGAAAAGGGGACTGGGCAATACAGTAAAGATTCATACCCAAGTACAGACATATGATTCTTCTAGATTCAGGTGAAACTGGACAAGGTGGGTGGAAGTGGACGGACTAGAAAGGGGGAGTTGCTGAGAAACTTCTGTTCTCTGCCAGGGGATAAGGAAAAAGAGAGTTACAAGAAGTGAGAAAGGGAAGGAATAAAGTCACCTCATTTTTTTCTGTTTGCCCTAAAGTCCTTGAACCCCCTTGCTAAGAGGGATAGAGGCAGAGGTGTTCAAACTGAAAGAGGAAATAATCAATAGGCAGCCCCTACATTGCTTCTAAAGCTTTCTTCTGGCTCTTTCATGTCACAATA
Source organism: Ardeotis arabs (assembly GCA_011801015.1). NCBI lineage: Eukaryota > Metazoa > Chordata > Aves > Otidiformes > Otididae > Ardeotis > Ardeotis arabs. The sequence goes on from JAAGAY010135324.1 coordinate 5,057, forward strand.
CAAGCATGTCTTAATCTTTACTATCTTAAAATGAGGTTCAGCTTGTACTTCTAGCTATCACCTTCTCTCTCTCCTCCCTTTAATTTCTGAACTTACTGCCCCCTTACAGTGAGCCTGGAATTTGTCCTCTCCGGCTCCATTTCAGTGTTAATTCCAACACTTGCATCCCAATCTGACTCTTACATCTCAACCTGACTAACAGTATCTCTATTGTTGTTACAGTATGTCAGCTATCACTGCCCACAATCTACCTGTTGAGTAGCTAGCTCCACATTTCTGTCACCAAGCTCCATTGTGAGATATGATCAAACCCTGTATCTTGCAATCTCTCTGCAGAACTTCCCCAAACCAGGCCCATTCCTATGTACCCACATACTTAAAATTATTGTCTGGGCAGGCATCATGCCACATCCACATCCTCTTCCCTGGCTTAACAAAAGCAATCTTACCATAATTAGATCTTGCCCTTGTGAAGATTTGTTTCTTAGCCCACTGGTTTGACCTTGCCACCTTTCCCTTTATGTCCCTCTGCTGGCTTCCTCCTCTGTGCTACATCAAACACATGCTGCTGCTTTTCCCTTTCCCTTTCCAGACCCATTAGTCTTTCCTTCCCCATTCTCATATTTAATACCAAGACATTGACTTCCACACTGACCTACCCAGGCTGCCAGTCTTAATTGTCCATACATTAGACTTTCAAGTAAGACTTCAAGCTTCATGCTTTTTCTCATGCTAACTCCCACCTCATTTTCCTCTTTTGTACCTCAAACATCCCTTTGTTGGCACACTGACACAAATTTTAGACAGCACATGGTCTGTGATCTTCTGTGGTCTATGGCCTTCTATGTGGACTGATAAGCTGATCCACTGTCTGTGCGTATCTTGTCATCTGTTTGGGCTGCGTATTTCCCCCAGTGACAATCAGTGCAGTACTATTGGTAGAGAATAAGGATAACACTAATTGTGATAAATAAACAAATAAATAAGTAAAATCATAAACTTGCAATGTGTAAAGCCACAGGGAAGGAAAACAAAAGTAGCCTAAGTTTTGCAACTGAGATTTTTATGAGAAGGAGAACAAAAGATAAATGTAAAGGTGGCTCAAAGAGATAAGTGCTGTGACAGCCGAAGTTTTTGTAGCCTTTTATACACCCATACTTCCCCACATACATTCAGACTTGTTCAGACATGGAAACTCATGAATGAGTTACTTCAGATCCAGCTCTAGCTCCAAATTCTTCAACTAGACACATCTCCAAAGGACTCTCAGAAACCTCGGTGAAGCCGTCATAATCTCTGCAGAACAGAAGATGGTGCTGTTGCCACTGACATGTGCCTTCCAGGTTCTTTCTGGTGAAAAGCAAGCAAGTGATAGTGGAGAAAAAGAGAGGAAAGATATAGGAAGAAAGGTAACTGCCATTTCCCAATTTTTTTTACTGAAGAAATTTAGAAACTCAAAGAGAAGAATGATAAATGCACAGAAAACCAAAAGGATTATCCAAAAGACAGCCCAGATTAGGAAGTTTCAAGAGGTGTTAGTAGAGAGAGAGGTGCAAAAGCAATGAGGAGAAGCAGAGAGGCAGCACAGACCATATGCTGGATGCATTTTTCCCTATTGCCCTGAAGATAGTGTAAACTAGGCTTAGGAAGGTGCTGAATACTATCAGTTCCCCATGGACTCCGTAAGGAGCTATTATTGATCATCAGCACCTGGGAAGATCAGCCTCAGTGTGTCATCAAAAAAACAGTAGGAATTTTTTAAAAAACACCTTTAAATAATCAGAATCAGAGAGGCGATGAGAAGCTGTGACTGCAGAATGGGCCCTCTTGCACTGAACCACGGACTGCATGCTTTCCGCATTACCAGGGCTGCGCTACACGGCTTCCTTTCTTTATCTGCACAGGAAAAAAGAGCACAGGAAAGAAACAGTAAGGTATCTTTAGGACAGTACTGTTAGCGTTATGCTGTGAGATTACCCATGTCTGGTTAAGAGACTCCAGCCTGAAATTCTTCCTTGACTGAGAAAGACAGCTACATTCACCAGAAACACTGATATTCCTGGGCTTTTTAGGATGTTTGCCTTAAAAATGAAGCTAGAGTTCTACTGTTGTAACACTGTAAACATCCGTTGTCCAGAAGCAGCATTTAAAGGCAGCTGATGAAAAGCAGTTGTGTCCAATTAAACATTCCTAATGATGGGAAGTTGCAGTTTGTCACTGTGAGCTATAGAGGGGAAGTTAAGCCGGTAAATCTCTAGTTAGACTTAGTGCAGTGGAATGGCCAGGAAGAGGTGAATTAGGAAAAAGAATTAGATATAATCCTTTGCCATCTGTCTTTATTTTGCTATCCTACTTGACAGGACACTACTGAAATCTGCAGTCATTTTTTATCTGCTTCATGTAGCTGAAGGGCATTTGCTGTACAGACTGGAATTAAAGAGCTTCCCAGTAACAGTCGATTTTCCCATTTGTTGACCCCATTTGCTTACCTTTTTAAAAAAAATTTAGGACTTCCCATTCAGCCATAGGCTGGATCATTCACTTTTGACCTCTCCCCTTCACTAGGACTCAGAGCCGGGTAGTAAAGCTTAAACAGATTTTACCATTGGCTCTTCAGGGAAGCGAAAGGGCTGTTAAAATGTACGTAATCCATGCTTCTCCAACCTTCAGCCTGAAAAGAATATATAGATCTGGAAGAAATGTGACAAATGAGAGAATGTCCATATGGTATCACAGTTTCTCCGAAACAGCTTTTGTCTATAGGTCTTCATCTAGCAAATCATGTAAACACGAGCTTATCCCTAAGCTCATGCCTGAGTATTTTGCTGCCTCTGGATTTTAGTCTACAGGGGATTCTACTGATAATGAACCAGATAAGAGGATCTACTGTAGTGGAGAAAATACTCTGTAGCTTCTGCATGAAAATTTACCAGCTGCAATCCTGGGAGCCTTTAGTCTTTTTAAAGCCCTGGTGTTATTACTGCTGTTAACACTACAAGAAGACAAATTTTAAAAATTCCCAAATATAACCAAAGCAAACCACAAGGACCAATCCAGTTTTTGCTTACTTCCATGGGAATAGACCAAAATGCCACTTTATTTTGGGGAGGGGGGAAAGAAGGAAAGAAGAGAGGGCAGGAGGCATGGAGGAAGCTTTCACTTTATTTCCAACTCCTAGGTATTTTTCTTTGCAAATGTGAAGGTTTGCAACTCAGTGTCTTTTCAGAATGCAGGATATGAAGAACTTTGTAGCTCCTCAGCTTCAGAAAATGCAGCATAGGTGATTGGCTTTTCAGGGATGAGCTGAAGTTAATCTGCTGTCCCTTCTGGGAGCATAGAGGTAGCCTGCTAGGTAGAGAGAAGTTATCTTTGGTTTTCAGATCAGTGGAGGAACTGGTTAGGTACTGGTTGAGAGCAAGATTGTCTCCTCAGTGAGAAATCAGGATATGAAAGGCCCAAACCGCTTCTGCCTTCCATCTCTTGTAGTTTTTTGCATCAATGTAAAACAAGGGAAAACATGTTTAAAATATTCTCCTTCACCTTCCATGGTACTTTATGTTACGCTGGTTTAACTAACCCCACAAGGAAAAAAACAGGAGTCAGTTGTGTCAAGATGTAGTTTTCACATTTTGACTTGTGCATTTGGCTTCAAATAACTTCTTCCAAGTTTATTTTGAATTTCCCGTACTAAAAATAAAGACACAGAACAACTCATCAGTTTAGCTGAGAGTAGCAGCTTTGAAAGCATTAGGCAAGAAGAAGCTCTAGTGTTTTGAAAACAGCTCCTAATGCTGTTGTCTTTAATGGGGATGGCTAATCTTCCCTGTTTTCTCATATTCCCAGTGATTCTCTCTAAGTGGAAGCCTGCCAATTATTCTGCAAAACTCCTGACTCATTCTGACATCATTTAGGGCCTTCTTAATTGATTGCAGGATATCTTCAAAGTCAGAGTAGGGCTCTTGTTTGATGCTGTAAAAGGTTTTCCAAGAGGTTACAATCTCTTCAGTTTTTGTAGTGTAGTTCAAAGATAGTGTGATCAAAGGACAAACCCCCAGATCAGCTAATTTTTAGAAATACCTTGCTTTTACAATTTAGTTATAAATACAGTGGGTGGGTTTTTTAAAATATTTTTCAATCATTAATTAACAAATTTACCTTGGCCTTGCAGGTCTACCTTGGGTTCTCTTCCTACTGTCCATACAGGAGTAGTAAAAAAGGGGCATTTATAATATTGTCACAACATTTCTTTTTAGCTTTACCCCTTAAATCTCAATCTCGTAAAAAATGATAATAATAGTCTTTTACACATTTATGAGGTCTTCCATTAAAGTCCATTCAAAGCATTTTATAGACAATAATGTATGAAGCCTCAAAGCACACTGCTAAGGTATTTATTACTGTATTTTTACACTTAGGAAAATGTATCACTGCAATCACACAACTTGAAGACCACAATAACCAGTCATCAGGTTTGGGGAAATAGAAACACTTTCATGGAACCAGCATTCAGAAGCTGACTCATTTCCTGAAAGTATAGCTCTCCTCTAGTAGCTGCCCAGAAATGGAGGCATCCAAAATAACTCTCCATCTTCAAGAATCTTGACATCAAGATGTTTTCTTCAACCTCCACCTCCTGTCACTGCATCTAATTTGTTCTCTTTCTCATTCAACGTTGCATAATTCTTGAAACTTCCCACTGTAGAGGCATAACACTATATTGTAAAAAAATTGCTTTCTTCAAAAAAAAAAAGAGATGGCATTTTCCAGAAGCATTTGACCTTAGCCTAGACCCCTTCTGGTTTCCATTGAAATTACTGTGTATATGAATGCTGAGCAAAGCTGTTTCTTTGGAGATCTTGCAATCTTTTTCATGGGAAACCGGTTTTATAATACGTGCTCGTATTGGAGTTACATTTGTAAGCCTAGTCTAGCAATCTCTGACAATCTGTGCTTTTAAAAAATGGTGTTTATAGATCATGGTGCAGATTTTTCCTCACAAAAACATTTGGAAAGCAAAAGGCAGAGAGAAAACTCACAATTTTTGGTTAGCTCTGCAAGGAAGATCTCAGACGAACTATTGTAAAAGCCTGTTCTAGACTCACCAGCATTACCAGTCTCAAATGCATGTTCCTTCCTTACCTTTCTGATTCAGTCCTATCACATACCAAAAAGCTCCTAAACATCCATTCTGATACAGTTTTTGACACTAAATGCATAAACGCTAACTAGTTCCATATTCTGGACTGCAAGGCATCCTAAAATGTGCTGCTACTAGGAAAAACAAGTGTAAAAATAGCATTGAGGTGTGTGCATGTTTGACTTTGTGTGTGGAAGGGGAATTCAGCATTTCTCATCTCTTGATAATTCTATGTAAATATACTCTTTTTACATTATATAAATACTTTCTCCACCTAAATAGCATTGAAGCAGATTCATCCTGGACTCTTAAGAAAAGAAACATTTGTGTAGCTCCTAATTTGTGGCTCACTGTTAATAAAATGTTGCAAGAGATACTTAGTTAGTCGTAACTTCTGATATGAAATTGAAGCCAAAATTCTGTTCATGCCAGTATGAAGCAATACAGAGTTAAGAAAGAGTCAGTTAGAGACAGGAAACGACCTACTTTTGTCAGTAAAATGTTCTTTCACTTTAGGAAAAAAAATAACCAAAAATTATTTTTTTATACTCACAAAACCAAAATAAATTGTTCCTTTCTCTTAAAAAATACTCTCATATCTGGCAATAAATTTGGCAAGATATGACATTTCAGTAAGGATTAACAATACTACTTTGTTCAGGATTTCATAAGTGAAAAAAATTAACTGAGAGATGCAGGAAAGGGTGAAGATTAAAATAAGCAATCATGTTCTTAAAAAAGAACCTGACTTTTAACTCCTGCAATAACAGAGGACACCCAGCAGATGGTGGAAGGAGACCACAGTGCTAAAGGAGTGCTCTTGTCATTTTGCTTCAGTTATGGACATTAGCCCTTAAAGGAAGTCACTGTCTTATTACTCGTAATGCAATGTAAGTGTTTAAAACAAAAATAGGACCAGAATTGTTTCGACTATGCATTTTGTGTCCAAAAATTTAGGTGAAATCGTATGAGACTGATTTTGACTAACATGGTAAATGTATTCTTTTTAACTGTGAAGCTGAGGCTTTGTTTTAAAGCCAATTGACATCAATGACAATAAAAAAAATACTTAACTAATAAAAATGCTGGTGGCTGCTTTTATTTCGTGACTAATTGTGGTTAGGGAGGGAGTGCATTTTATCTGTCTTACTTTTGGGGGGGGGTGGTTTTATTTTGCAAGCATTTTGATTTATTGTTCAGCTGGTAGCTGAAGATCATATCTGCATTACTCAAAGCTGTAACAAGAAGAGAAGACATTACGCTTTTCAGACCGTATTTGCTCTCTGAGTGACAAGACCCTGCAGAGCTCTCTGTCTGCAGCAGCTTCCTGTCATGAGTGCCAGCGAAGACCTGGAATCCAGCAATATGTCTGCTGTAATCCTAAGAAATGTACAACTGGGGGCTTACATCTTGTTTTATCTGGTTCATTCTTTAAATATTCTCTCTTTCTCTAACTTCTATGTCTGGCTTATGCCATATCAAGATAGACATTAAACACCTGAGAGATGATCCAGATCAAAGGCACCCTCATTTTTCTCTGTAAAGGATCAACTATTACACAAAAACCAGTATCAGTGCTAGTGCAATTTTGGTGGCACTTTCAGTAATTAGAATGGGCTTCAGAAATACCAGGACAGAAAAGCTGGCAATGGGGAACCCCGCTTCATAGTTCTCTGCAGAAGGACTGGGTGACACGAGGTAGGTCTGAAGTATGACACACCTCTTCCTACTCATCTGTTTGGCACCTAAATCTGCTGTCCCACAAGCACCCCAAGCGCTCCTTGGCCTTAGCAGAAGGCCCATAAAAATACATTTTCCAAATAGTTTTCTAACAACTAGGCTTATTTTATTACAGTAGGCTGAGCATAAAACTGATGGGAGCTTAGGCTCTTTTTTGAGCAGTGGATGTCCTATCATTTTTCTGTTCTGGGCATGTATCTCCTGCTCAGTGACTCTAAGAGGGCTTATTTTAGTTGGGAGTTTTTGCAGACTTGGTGGCCATAGCCGGTGGACGCCCACTGCTCAAGATTGAAAACCCTGCCATCGGCACACTGTCTTTTACCGCCTTCGGAGATGAACAGTGGTTGCTTATTCCCATGCAGTTCCCTAAAAGGATGGATTTATAAGGTGCACTTCTGAGGTCTCCCTGGAGCACCAGGTACTTCACTCCTCCTGGCCTTTGCAGCAGGCGGGGGAACCTCGCTGGCTATGGCTGCATTCCTTGATGTACTGGGGTCCTGCCGCTCCCTGTCTCCCCTCCGCCTCCCACCCCGGGCTGCCACCTGCCTGCTACCTGCAGCTCAGCCTCTCAGCGCTGCGGATTTCTCCCTTTCTCTGCGCCTTCCGTGCTTCTCCTCCAATGCTTGCTAAGGTGACGTTATCCTCTGCCCAACTATCCAAGTCCATGACAAGTCCCACTTGGGCACTTCAGTTTTGTAGCTTTGGTCACATTGGAGACCACAGCATTAACCATGAATAGCACAACTTAGGTGAATCTTTAATGTACCACTGTACATGCTTAACATCTGTGTCATTTTATAGACAATGTAGTGCTTTTTTTTTTCCTTTTTTCTGTTCACTTATTTTGGGACCAAGGCTATTTTCCTCAGTATCTGAAGGGGCTATTCCTTCATGCAGATGACTGCATTCTGCTTGAGTTCTTCAGCACTGTGTTTTCTGGGGTATTGCATCTATTCCCACAGTCACTGCTCTTTTTCTTCTGCTTCAGCCTGTGCCCTGTTAATCAGATCTGCAGAGTGTGTAATTCACTGCTATCTCTGTGTCTTCTGTGCACAGCAGGTTAATATATTTGAGGCTTCATGGAAGTATGTTTACAAATGCTGTATTACATGAGCAAGAACTTATCTGCCCAAGAAAATAGTTTGCATCCCAGAACATGATATGTCCAGAGGAAATAGTCTAATAGGAATACCTTCTCCTGCTGGTAGTTCTGGGAGGTCTTTATTTCATCACTCATGGGAGGCTTTGGCTTTCACATGTTTCTTCTGTTTGTCTGTGATTCCTTTCATCGCTGCTAGTCACATCAATGACGCCCCTGCTTAAGGCATCAGAAGATGGAAGCAGATTGAACTGGGCTTTCTGTGAGATTGTTTCTCCACTCAGGAACAGAGATGCTATGTATTTCCTTTGTGTTTTTCAGCATTAATAAAATTTCAGGCATTTTAAGTGCTTATTTGGCTTTGCCATTTGGTGGCGATGCTGTGGTGATGATTGAAGCAAGTAAATTTGAGGATGGACTGCAAGCAAACAGATCTGTGTTCCCACTGCACGCGATATTCTGCCTGCTAAAGTACTTCATTGCTTTAAACTCATTCCGCTGCCCAGAAGTCTGAGTAGCAGCCCAAATAGCCAGATTTGGGGTGGGAAGGCACATTCCTGTTCTCCCTGCGGATGGTGGGAAGAGCAGTGTGTTTCCACTTCTTCTTTGCTGGTTGCTCTATGCATGCCACAACAGACCATCAGATGTTGGCTAGCTTCTGTTGTATTTGGCCAAGACAGAGTATTACTGGCTTCCTCTGCATAGACTGCAGCTCCAGAGAAAAGCTAGGCAATTCCCAAAGAAGGTGTCCATTTCCCACAATCTGGGTATTGTGATTTCCTGTACATTCAACCTGTCCCAGTAGATCCAGTACTCTCGAAAACGAGGACATTTCCCCCTGCTTTCTGCCTTTCCGATAGAAAAAATGGAGGCCACCAGATTATTTCATCTTGGATTTTTGCCAAATCCTTTAAGTGGTGAACTTGGCTTGACTGAAGCTTTCTGCCTCTTTACATTGTTTCTGTCACATTCACATTCAGCTGCCGCATTTTTGGGGCTGTATACAGTGGCAGCTACAACCATGCCAGCCTTTTTCTTTACTTTGGACAACTAAAACTTAGCATGAATGCTTCAGAGGCATGTGCTGAAGGTGATGTGGGGCTGCCAGCAGCAATCTAAAATGCTCCCCAGTAGTTTATGGTCTGTGGCTGCTCAAGTGGTTTCCTATTCATGGTTAAACTGACAATACCTTCCACTTGTAGATATTATTGAAAGATTTAGCTTTTCTGTTTGGATGTCTCTCTCTGTTCTGCTGGAGACACTAAAATCAAGCTGTAGGTTATCAAGTGGAACATGTCTTTTTCTAAGGGGTTGCACTCCTCATTAGCGATATGTTATATACCTACCTCTTTATTAAAAGTGAGATAACTACGTGTCTGCTCTTTCACACGTGTGATAGTTGCATCCTATGATGATACCTGTTGTCCATATTGCATCTTTATTCAGGAGCTATATCAATGACTTGCACATGTGTGAAAACTGTGGAAGAAAAGTTGTCAGATAGTTTACAAATGCCAACAGAGTCTGGATGGAGTTTGTGCATTTGCGGGTGAGTAGGAAGCTGCTGTATTGCTCTAGATTGCTGAGGTCGGTCACAGCCCTTGGGAGATCAATAGATGTCTCATGCAGGGTACTGCAAACAATCTCAGCACCATTATGGTTTTATTTAGCTCTAGATCTATTCCCTGGCTCTTTCTAACTGACAGATGAAGATGGGATCATGATGTATCACAGCTTCTGCCACATGATCTCTGCCTCCATCCTTAGAACACCAGCAGCCATTACACTGATCCTCAGAGTCCTTTTAATACATCTTGCTGACAGCACTGATGCTCTCCCACCTCACATCTGATCCCAGTGGCGCTCTCAACCTTTTTCATCTGCTCGTTTCCTGGATGTGATGAGGTAGTTTCTCTTCTTATCCAACAGTTCTTGTCAATACCCCATGTACCATGAATGTATTTGTCCTCGCCAAGCTGGATATTTCCTGGCTTGTAGCCATTCAGTCGAACACTCTTTTAGTGCTCATTGAAGTTACTTCAGTCTTCAGAAAGGGGTAGGGTCTGGCTTCTCAGCATCCATACTGCTTATGTGACTTATGCTAGACCCTAACATTAGTTAAAGATGTCTTCCTTTTCCATTCCCTCTACTGCTCCAATTATTTTTTCCTTCTGTATTGTTAGTCATTCCTGGAGGCACAAGTTGTAAAGATGGAAATAGAAGAAGGCAACTGTATGCCTGGAAGACAGCCTCCCCTTCAAACACTTCTTGATATGCCTCCTAACAGCTTCATTGCAGGGATGCTAGAGAATATTGCCAGCTCAGCACATTTAATATTTTTTTTTTAATTTGTTCTGCTTGCATTGCCTGCATGGATTGTTTGCTTCAAACTTAGAGCCCCTGTGTGCTGGTGAATTCACTGGGTTCAGCTGAAAGCAGAGGATTCGCTGTTTCCAGCAACAATGATTTGACTTGCCATTTACTCTTCCGAATGGCACGCGGTCATTGCATTGCTTTAATTTGGCTTTGCGTAGTTATAATTCCTTTCCCTCCTTGGCATAGCTCTAAGGAAGCCTTTGCAACCTAACACATTTAGTAATGTCCTACTGTCTCCCTAGCATTCATTCTCCTGACTAAGTGCTGCTGCTGTCTCTTGGCACATAGCTCAGAGGTTTTATTTTTGCCCTTTTGCACCATATTAACGTCATCGCTGTGCAAACTGTCCTATCCTGTGCACATTTTTCTCACAACACCAAAGGTCTTCCCTAATGTTCTCTGATTCATATTTACGCATTTGTTTTTCGTGCTACTTTATGCTTTTCAGCTCTGCCTTCTGAGCTAACTGGGTCCACCCCACCTATGCTCTGCTTTTGGCTGGGTGCTTTTGCAACAGCTTTAGACAGCCTTGTAGTTTCCTAGCAGTGAGGAGAGCTTTTCTTTCAGCAATCTCATTGCACTTTTTTTTTTTTCCCACTTATGAATCTACCACTAATTACTTCAGGTTTTAAGATTGCATACTCTCATGAGTCAGCCATTTTCTGCACAGTTTGGCAGCATACCAATCTATTGTTTCTCCAGCTTCTTGATTACACAACTGTGGGACAGACACCTTCTCTATGTGTCATTTTTCTGAGGACTGGAAATGCTTCTGAGACATTTCTAGGATTTTGTATGGGGTTCTTCCAGTTTGCAGTTGGTGTACATCCAGATGCTGCAGAAACACGTGGGAGTCGTTGCCCGGTACAGCTAGGAGTGTGAATGGGCTTATTTTGGCTTCCTGTTTATCCAGCCCCATGGCAATGGGTTACATTTCCCATGTGACCCAAAGGAATGGG
>JAAGAY010135325.1:0-10731 GCA_011801015.1 Ardeotis arabs
TGGTAGATGCCCCATCCCTGGAAACATTTAAAGCCAGGTTGGATGAGGCTCTGAGCAGCCTGATCTGGTTGGAGATGTCTCTGCTCCTTGCGGGGTGGGAGGGTGTGTGTGTGGAGGCGGGGGGGGTGAACTAGATGACCTTTAAAGGTCCCTTTCAACCCAAATCATTCTGTGATTCTTTGGCAGCCTGCTTGACTTTGCAGTGACTGCATTACTGTGGTGTAGGGCTTGCCCTTTGGGGTAGCACAGGTGGGCTCTGCTCATGTGTCTGATGTGCGGCCCTCATTTTCAGAGGGACCCTTGTGAAATCTTATATCTCTGTGCCACACAGCACAGTGTGGATGGGCAGCCTGTTTGCTCTGCTCCTTCCATGCACAGGGTGCTGTATGGCCAGAGAAGTTTCATGCAGAATAGTGATGCTTCCTTTTACAACACTGAGGACGGCTCTCCCGACCTACAGAGGTGCTGAACCAAGGCCAGTTGGCAGTGGAGTGAGAACTTCTGCTTTCCATGGCCTTTCAATGAGTCAGCCAGGGCGCTTGCCACTCCTCCCTACAGCATATGGTGCTAAGCACTCCAGCTTCACCGCTGCTGTAAATGGAAGTTGTGTTGTTACATCTTCGCTCCAGGAGCTAGCCCTTAAAGGCCTCTGAGAGATGAGAGAGCAAGAGAACCATGTATGGTCTCTGCATCCCAGCTGAGTGCTCTTTTCTTCCTCATGGAATGTGGTGTGTATATCCCAGAGCCCTGTTTCCTGGCCAGATTTCTTGGCTCTGTAGCAGCTGAGTTTCTCTTGCTACCTGATGTACTTACCAGTGATCCCCCTCAGTTTATTTAAGTCTGTCCTTTAGCAGATTATGAGTTAGTTCTGCTACTTAAATGTATTATCCCTGAGAAAACTTTAAAATTTTGACTCCACAGGTGGAAAAAAAAGCAAGTTAATTTCTTAACTGCTAAACAGTGAGAAAGAAAGGAGACTTTGTTTAAAGCTGTTTAGATCGTGTCTGTGCCAGGGTTTATTACAATGGAAAATACTTAATTTCCTAAGGAAAACTTGGCAGCCAAAAGCAATTCCAGCTTTTTAAGCGTATTTATGCTTCCAGGTGAGTTTCGTACATGTCTTATCTGGTTTGGGAGATGTGGAGATCTCCCACCAATGGGGGAAGGGAGAGCAGTAGCTCAGATGCAAGGGCATGGCAGGAAGAGTGTGGGGTTACGCTTGCTCAAGCCTCTGCCTTCCCTCTAGCTCTGCTCGCGGTGTTGCTGTAGAAGAGGACCATCTCCAGAGGAATATCTGTCTTGGCCACACCTGGCTCCACGCACAAAGCGAGACCTTGCGCTTCGTCAGTGCTTGCTCATCAAGCACCTTTTGGCAGTGGCACTTGCATGTGGCTGCACTGTGCAGAGAAGGCTGAGTGGGGGCAGCGGGGGAATAAATTCATGAACACAAACCAGTCTGTTTCAAAATGGCTAACGCGTGGAAACTTGCTGTTTCCCGAGGGTTTTGTTGGGCCGTTGGGGAGCTCTGGCCAGAGATGAGACTATTTCCAGCTGTGGTGAGCCAAATATGAACTCACTCTGGGCAATATGCCCAGCTCTGCTGGTTTTTTGCCTGCCGGAAATCCTCACCCTCCAGCCAGTGATACCAAACTCAGTTTCTGCCAGTCCTCAGCTGAAGACCTCCAAAGGGAGAGGAGAACAAGGAGACCAAGTAGAGCAAGATATTGCTGAGGAGGGGATGAGGGGAGGCACTGAAGAGCTTGCAGAGTGCACGATGGTGGGGTGTCACCACCGACGGGTGGCTGTTGTGGGTGAGGGGTGTACAGACTTGCTTTTCCTAGGGTGAGTGGAGAGGAAAAAGTGGATGGGGGGGAGTGCAAGGGCTTGGCTTTCCTTGGTTAGGCAGAGCTACCCAACCCGTAGGGATGTACTGCTGACAGTACCATCAGGGTGGTCATCTGAGAATGAGTATTGTTCCCTTCATTGTGGTTTCAACACTCTGGGGACTACTTCTGTAAAATAGGATGTTCTTTTCTTCTATTGTGGAAGGTGCCCTTCAAGGGGGAGGCTGAGCATCTGGGACCTCTTACCCTCCGCAGAAAAGGCGTGGCTGCAAAAAAACTTCATCTTCCAGGGCTGCAGTCCTCCTTGTTGCAGTCTCTGTGGATGTGGGATAGGTCTTCTTGCAGAGATCCATTGGCCCAGCTGCTTTTCTGCAAAGATTGAGAGAGGTGTTGAGAGTCAGGTGTGCTGGGAACCTCCTTGCATTTTCCTTGTATGGATTTTTAGCAGCTGTAGGGACCAAGGGATTAGTGCCTGATACTGTGGTCCTTCCAGTGCTGGCAACAATCGCTAGTGAAAGGGAATTTCTAGCTGCTGTTTCTGGTGAGTGCCTTTGGCTCCTGATGCTATGGGTGTTTGCAGTTGGCTGTTTGGTTGGAGCTAGCAGGTCTCTGTTACAGAGTTCCTAAATGCCTGTAGTCACAACTCCTTGCATGCTGAAACAAAGCATCACAAGCATGATACTGTGTGGGTGACTTCGCCTGCACACGCCTGTCTGCAGCATGTCTGCTGGGTCCAGTCATGCAGAGGTGTTGGCGCTGATGAGGCCAGCATATGAACAGGAGACCTTCTGTTCCTGCGAGCGCACCTCCTCCAACGCTGATAGTTTTCATGTGGCAGCGTATCATTTAGTGACAGGTTACACTGCTTGCTGGTGCAGCCTGTTGCAAATGGTCTGACACTGACAGCCTCCTGCAGGGTGGACTGCTGAAAGCTGTTTCCATCCTAGACCAGGAGCGTTTCCCTCCCTCTCCTACAATGGCTTGTTTCTTTAAAGCTGTTAACTGGCCGTAATCCAATCATTACTACTGTAATTAGTGAACTGCTTACAGTAACTAAAACACTTGAAGCATAATATCCTCTGGGTTTGCAGAGCTTGGAACAGCTTTTGCCTGCAGTCCTGTGAGGCAATTACTGCTGATAGTCCAGGGGTGGGTGAAGGGGCCATAGGGCAAACCTGGCACAGGCCACACTGCCTCTGGTGCCAAGCCCCAGATGGCACCATGTGGGCTTCCCACATCAGGGAGAAGCTCAGGAGCCCTGTGGAGGTGAGCCAGTGTGCCCAGCTCATGGTGATCTCCTGCTGCCCCTTTGTCAGAAAGGAGCCTTCTCTTTGCAAGTTGTGTCAGAGGATGCTGGTGCTGGGTGGGACTTGCAGGGCAGCTGGTGGTAATGACGGTGTGATGTAGTACTACTTAATATTTTATTTATTACGTGGTAGAAAATGCCTACGTTGCAGCAGGCCCAATATCTCCTCTTGCTGTCAGAATACCCTCTTGTCCCTATGCATAATGTCTGTGCTCTCCCTCCACCTACAAAATTACTGGTTTTTTAGGCAAGGCCAAGAGACTTCAGCTCCTGACCTTGCAGATTCATTTTGCAGGACTTGGGTTTCCAAGCTCTTCCTTCTTGGGGAGGAGGAGGATGACGACTGTGGTGAGGAAAAGTGTGGGCAGCTTTTAAAGTGAAGAGCCCTGCTGAATGAGAAGGGGTGAGGGTGAGTGAGTACTTGTAGGTCAGAGTGGTCAGTAAGGTGAGGAGCGAGTACTAGAGTGCCAGTGGCCAGAGATCTGTGTGGTGGGCCCCATGATGTGCCAAGATCTCATCCTGCTGGCCTGACCAGTGTCTGCCTGCCTGTTGCTTTGCACTCCACGTTGGCACCTATCTGCATCTTCCTGCAGTCTCTTGCCATGCTCGTAGCCTGCAGGGTATTTGGGGAAAGGGACAGTGTTTCTGCCCTCTGTACAGTGCCCTGTGCAACAGAACTGTGATCTGTGAATGTGGTTCCCAGATGCTGCGAGGCCACAAGCACCAGAGTGATTTTTTTTTTTTTTTAATTCCCCCCCCCCAAGTCTTATCTTAAGATCACTTGTGCTGATTACAGCACATAAAAATTGCTTCCCTGTTTGTGGTACTTGCTTACAATCCACTTGACTCAAATAGTTTATTTTCAATTCCGTATTCTTCTGCTCTGGCACCATGCATTGAACTTGCTGTTGGCTTCAGGTGCTGGCGCAGCTGCTGTCAGCACACTTTTCCTGAGTGCTTCCCAGTCTATCTTCAGGATGAAGTTTAGTAATAGATGGCTTTAGAGTGGTGCTTATGTATTTCTGTCATCTTTAGCTTCAGATGTCTGCTTTCAGCATGCCACTACAAAATTGCAAGTATATATGTCCCTTTCTCCACATCCTTCCAACTCTGCTAGTGTAATTTTTTTTGCAGCGAGTTTCTGCTGTGGGCATAGCCAAAGGGAGTAACATCACCAGCATACTATTTTTTGTTAAATTTTCCTTTGAGTTTAAAGCCTCTGATGGTACTCCTTAGTATCTCTTTTTCAACTTATATTTCCCTATCCTCAGTTTTCCCTCCTTCGCTTCTCCCTTCTATACCTTGCCCCACCTTTGTTAACAGGAGCTGGGAAGGGAAATCTCTGTTCCCATCCTACTCTGCCATTGTGTTCAGTGATGTCATGCTTTGGATTGAAGATTGCTGTTCTGCTTAGGTGGGTTTTGCTGGCTTTTGTGGTCTGATACATTGATAAAATGATGTGGTGCTGGAAAGAGCTTTTGAAACTTTAAGATAACTATTAAAAACTTATTAACAAAATCTCTTTCATGTAGAGACTCTTTTGGTGGTGTTGCTTTCCTTCAGAACTTGTTTGGAAGTCCCCCGCTGGCGGTGGGCTCCAGCAGCCCGTAAGCAGGGTCTGCAGCTTCTGAGCAGGGTGGCAGCAGGGAGGCTTGAGGTAGGGGAGTGCTCGCACTGGGTGCGGTCAGGCTGTGGGAATGGAAGGTGTAGATTCCGTCTGCACAACCCATCCAAAAGAACAGCTCTTCAGGCAAAGTGCAAAGCTCTTCATCAGGGAAGGAGTGCAGTAAGCAGTAAGAGGTGTCCTTTGGTAAGCGTGCCTCTGGGTATGAGTGCTATCCTGGTGCTCTAGCAATGAGGGAGGCACTGGCAAAACTCACTCGGGTTTCTGTTCCCCTGACCTTCCTGTGTGGTGGATTGGTAAGTCACATTCTCCTATGACTTCTTCTCATGTGAACCCTTAACAAGGTTTTGTAAGGGTGCTTATTTGTCATGAAATTGCAGTGCACCAGAACAATCACCACCCTTCTGATCTCAGTAGCAGAGAATAGAAATATTAGCTAGACATGCCTGTTTCTATCAAGCTAACTGGGGCTTAATTCACTCCCCCTTTGCTACTTGCTTTGCCTTCCCAAGAAGGGCAAAGTATTTTACATTATGTATACTGGGCATAACATACTCCAGAGCTCTTAATGTAGTTTATGTAGTGCTTATCTGCTTTTTGGCGGGTGAACTTTGGTACTTCTGCAGCCTTACAAAAGGAGTGAATAGATGTATTGTGTAATGGCAGTCTGTAAAGTGTATTCTTGACAGTTCGCCAGAGGGTGACATAAGGTATATTCAAATTGGCAGTCCCTGATGATTCCAAAGACCTGCCAAAATCCTATGTTTTGCACCTAATTTATTTAACTTTTGCATATGCGAGTGCTGAGAGTTCTCTCTTAAACCATTTACTTGAGGCACGACTCGCTCCAGATGCAGTTTCACAATCTCCAGTGCAGTCTGACTGTGCTTATTTGTCACTCATTCTCGGTTGGATGCACCCATGATTAGTACTTGAGTATGCCATGGAAAAGTGACTTTTCAGCCAGATAACAGAGTTGATCCTGCTGAGCCTAAGATTAAGAGAAGAAGGAGATGGCAGGGTGGGGGAAGTGAAGGGTGAGTGCAGAGTAGGACTGCCCACTTTAATGGCAGCTTGTCAATAAGGTAGTCTATGCCAGCCATGAAACCAGTCCCTCAGCAGTATGGCATTTGGAGCTGCAGCAAATGCAGAGGGGTCCTGACTCTGGCAGCCAGAGGAGCTTGAGGTTTGTGCTCTGTTCCAGGCTCTTGAATACCTTTTAGTAGGTTGGAAAGCAGAGCAATGCTTTCTCACTTTCTTTAAGCCCTCCCCAAATTCCTTGGATTTTTGCAGCTTGTACCAGGTGATAGTTCTAGTCTGCATGTGAAAAGAATAAACTGTCCGCCAGCTCTCCATAGGTAGGCTTGCACCTTAAAACCCCCTCTAGCCATGCAAGATATCTGAGATGATGGGGGAAGGGGTTTGGAGTTGGGGAATGGAAATGTGCCTGACACAAGTAAGTAATGTTGGAAGCAGTGAGACTGTGCTTATGGCTTGATAGAGTAAGGGGGCTGTGCTAGCAATAGCTGCCTGACGAAGTACGTGCCTCCAGCTGCTTCTTCCCTCCTTTGTAAGGCACAACCTTTACATTGCTCCAACATAACTGCTTGTGGACATGAACTATGAGCCTGATTAAAGAACTTAATTGGTGTTAAAATTGATTTACCGAAACAATAATAAGAGTTAAACCTAGGTAGCTCCCCACAGTGAGGGAGCAGCAAGAGAATGGGAAAGAGCTGGAGAGAGTCTAAGGAAAAGAAATTTTAACTGTTTTTGCTGTGGAAATAAATATCAGTGGATCTGTGTTTTGAACATCACATTGCTTGGTTCCCCAAGCACGGGCCCTGAACAGGGATTTGGCATCTGTCTCATTTTCAAGTCCAATGCAATCTCCTGCCTTCTGGAAGAGAGTGCTTAATAGCTGGTCAAAGAAGCTGCTGAGCTGGGAAAGAAGCTACTTCTCTTGCCTATGCAGGAACGTTTAGCTTCCTCCTCTTAGGCCCTGCAGAGATTGCCAGAGCTCAGAGCAGTTCGCACAAAGCCAGTTGCTGAAGCTTTGAGGAAACAAAGCTGCTCAGCAAGTGCAATCTTTAGCCCTCCAAGTCTGAAAGCTCAAAATCTGAAGACTTTGCCATGCTGCTTTGCAGAATACCAGACTTCTTCCATGAACAGGTACCAGTAGTCTGATCTCCATCTTTAAAGAGTGGCAAGGCTGCTGTAGGGAGTCTTGGGAGCAAAGGGCTGTGCTGTGGGGTTGGCCCCTCATGGCTGGGAGCTGGTGCTTCCCTGTTGGGATAATGCAACAGAGCTGACTGCTGCTACAGTGAGCTGAGCGACAGCCCACTGTCAGCAGGGAGATGCTCTGCTGCAGCTGCTCTGCTGATTAGTGTTTGGTTCTTTGTTCCCTAGCAAATGCATAGTGCTCTGATCTGATCTGCTTTTGCTGCCTGGTCGCTGTTTATATGGACCTGCATTGCTTTGCCAACTGTTGCTTCAAGTGTAGTTCAGAGTCTGCAGCGTGAACGTGTCGGGCTCTGTGCTGAGTATTCCTAGGTAGAGCTCAGCCTATAGCAGTGCTAAATACAGAGAAACCTCACAGAGCTGGTGACAGGCTCCAAATTATCAGGGTTGGGTTCTTAAGCATCAGGAAGTCAGGGGGGAAAAAAAAGTGCTAGAGTAGTCTACTAAGCCATGCAAGAGGCTTAGCTGTTTTGGCAGCTGAGAAGGGAAGAAATAAATTCTAAATCACTTAACAATACCTTACCTGCGTGCAGAAATGGGCTGGCTGGCTCATGGCATGGGAGACGGTCTAGCATGGAAATGACTAACTTCCTCTGGCAGTTGCCAATACAGTGCATAGGATGTAGGAGGTAGGATGTGAGGAGGTCCTGGGCCACTAATAAGTGTAGCTAGGCTTGCTAACTACCAAGTTGAACTTAATGGTGTGAAAACTCCACTTTCTTAATTGAATTGCCTGATTTGTGCGGGAAGAAAACCTTTCCCTTACAAGCACAATGCTCTGTGGCCATCTGACTGCATAAGAGGAAGGAAGAGTCCTGCAAAGGTTAGATCTTACGTGCCTTGTTGATAGGATACGTGATCCCATGGGAGGGAAGGAGATCCCGTAGGAGGGGCGTGCTGAAATTCATTACTTACCTGGCACATGGCCTGCTGGTTCAGGTGACTTTGTCTTCCCAAGCTGTGGTGGGTGCTAGTGTGGATTGCATGGTCATAACTGCATAACACTTGGAGCAGCAGTTGGAGCGGCAGCACAGCGTGTGATGCGCTGTACCGGATGCTTGTGCAGCAGCCGCCGTGCCCCTGGGCAATGGCCAATACCTACTCTAGTGTGTAACAATCGTGTGATTGCTTGCTGCGGAAAGGGTTGGGACAACTGTGCCCTTGCTCTTCAAGCCCACCCGCTGGTTATTCAGAGTGTTGGGAGTGGGATTATTTCTTCCTGGCTCACAGACAAGATCAGCTTGAGCCTCCCATTGTCGGATCTTAATTACCCATATTCTTTTCCCTGTGAAGCTGCACGTAGACTGGTGTTGTTGTTGAACATGGCTGTGGCTGGTGCCCAGACATATGGTTGGGTCAGAGCAGAGCAGATCACCGAATAAAGCAGACTTCCAGGGAACTGGTTATGGTGGAAATAGCATTCCTCCTTCTGCAGCCTTCCATTGTGGACGTGGTTTTCCAGAGGAGACAGCAGCAAGGGCCAAGCTGAGGACAAAAGGCCAATCAGTCTGTGGAGATGCTGTTCTGCTGTTCCCACTGCAACTTTGTGCTGAGGTGCAGCTGCCAGCAGGAAGAGGGTTAGGCGCACATATCACATGGCAAGGTTCTGTTTACTGCATACTTCTCATAATCAGGGCTGGCATCCAAATCCGGAAGAAGATTAGCACTTAAGCAGAAACCCTGAAACAATGTGTTTCATGTTGGTATTCCTGGGAAGCTATACAGTCTGCTGTTAGCTCTCTTGCAGAGACCTGTTCATCCCTGCAACCCTCGGAGCTGTGGGGAGAGCAGAAAATGGACAGTTTTAACACTGAAGACTGGATTGGACTGAACTGTACTTTTCATTGGTGTAAAGTTGAAGCCAGGGGAGTTTTGCCAGGAATTAACTTATTCCATGATAACTTGACCCCTACCAAAGGAGGTTCTGGCTGGACCTCGGTTTGAAATTTGAGCGTGGATAGCTTCACGCACTACAGTGACCAGTCTGGGAAATGGAACTGTGCCTCTTGGCATAAGGGTTTGGATGGGTGTCACTCAGCAGTTTGGCCGGTACTGAATACAAGCAGTTGTGCTGGTGGAGAACCAAGTATAAAATTCAAATTTGTTTCTGAGGTGTGGTTTTGGACAAGACGGAAGGTGTCATTTTGCAGTCTGTGGCTTACTCTTGCTATCAGCATAGGGCATAACTGTAGCAAAGTCCCATGAAGCCCAAGACAGAGTGTGATTTACCTTCCTACTACTCTTCCTGCACGAGGCAGATCATTCTATTTCTTTCTCTCCTAACAAACTTATTTCTGCCCATACACATACACAGTGTGGGGCTTTTCCCTTTTTCAGTCCAGTACCGGTTCACTTGTGAAGACCTCCCTTCTCCTCCTTAGAGTTCCAACGCATGGCAGCACCGTGCATTGCTGCTGATTGCCAAAGCTGTTTCTGAAGAATCCTATAATCTCTTAAGAATTGCAGAAGTCTATTTTCCCCTGTGCTTCCAAAGGTCTTTTTTCGTCACCCTCTTTATATTCTTACCTGAAAAGTCTGATCATCACCCATGGGTGAAGTTTATATGAATTAGACATGGAACATGAAGGCTGGAGAGGTGTACTTCGTCACTGTCTGTGATGAAGCCAAAGCTAATGGAAAAATAACTTTTCTTGACCATCCTGTTTGTTATTGGGGTCTACCTGCTTAGGAAGCTCTTGGGCTGAAGAGGAATAGGAGAGGTTTCCCGGTTTAAGCACAAGCTTGAAATAAACCTTTCCATGTGTCCGTTAGGCATGTCAGAAGGACTCTCCTTTTTTCTTCCCTCAGCAAAGTTGACTTTTGTTTACTCTTTTGTACTTCAGCAGGGAAAGAGATGAGTTCCTGCTTCCTATTCTGTGGAGTGCTGGCTGTGACTGCTAACCTGTTACAGTTCTCAGCCTCAAATGTTAAAAATATAGCAGTTTGAGTCTCTTTTGAATTATATTTTCTATATATTGATCTTTCACTGAACTGGATTATTGTAGGAGAAACAAAGCTACTTGAACTTCCAGAAATAATCTCAAATTCCTCTAATTATAAGACTTGTGGTGGATGTCTTGGGTTGTTAGTAAGATACCTGTTTTCAGTAGCTATTGACAAACCTTGTATGGATATTACTGGAATTATGCTTTTATGTCTTCTGAAACAAGTGACAATAAGTGTTCCTTGGCTGTTTGTACCTGGGGTAATTTGACTTCCATGTGGTAACTAACACTGGTATCTGTCATCTGCATGCACTTTGCCTCACTCAAATGATTCCTTAATTGAGATAACAGATGACAAACATCATGGCAATGATGACTTGTAGATGGCACGCAAACTGCATGTCCTGCTGTTTGGGTTATCTATTTCTTGTCAGTGGGTGTTGGCTTTTTTTTTTTTTTTCCTAATGTGGTATGATGCAAGATCCAGGATCTGTTAGTTTTATTATTTCTACTGTATTGGTGCATGCATATGTTGCAGTAGAAATGTCCTGGTTTCAGCAGGGATGGAGTTAATTTCCTTCTCAGTAGCCGGTGTGTTTTGGATTTCATGTGTGAAGAATGTTGATAAAAACACTCTGATGATACGAGTTGTTGTTAATGAGACCAAGGACACTGTCTGGCTTTCCAAGTCTCATTAAGGTCTCGTTAACGTGCAGATGCGGGAAGCTGGGCAAAAGACAGACAGAATAATTGATCCAAACTGGCCAAAGA
>JAAGAY010135326.1:0-21805 GCA_011801015.1 Ardeotis arabs
GGTGTTTTGGGTTTGGTTTTTTTTTTGAGAGAACCAGACTGAACTCTAAGTGTTTCCCGTGGCCTTCACATGTAGCAATCTGTAGCTTGGCAGAAGTTTCCTTTTACTGCCTACAATCCAAAGTCTTGCACTCCAGGACCCGTGAGAGGTTAACATGAAGCAGACAGCTGACTTCCAGGCTGCCTAAAGCGAAGACCAGTGAGACTGGCTGCCCTGTGCTCCTAGGATCACCTGGGGAAGTTGTGTGTCCTGGGTAAGAGAAAAGAAGGCAACATTCATTTCAGTGGGTAATCTTTGCTTTACCTTGCATCTCAATTTCTAATAAAGCATTCCTGAATGCTTCCTCCCCTTTAATGAAACGTTTCATATCTAGGAGGATCTGTTGAACAGACTCATTGAAATACGGTGACAGATGCTGGGCTGTTGCAACCTGTTGATATTCCTGCAAACTGCATCAGTCTCTGTTGCCAGTAGTTATGTGTAGTTCAGCACAATGCTTGACAGTCACATATCTGTTCTCCAAGGAAGGAGCACAGCTCACTACATATGTCTTCAGTGTGGAATTGCAAGCTTTCAGTCTGTCTTTGCAGATCTGCCTTGGAGCACAGGCAGGAAAGAAAGCGTGTGACTTTCCATCTCCTAGGAGAGGCTGCTTTTCCAGACCCAGCGCAGGCTGGAGAGTCAGTGCGCTGTACTCATAGCGCTGCCGGCACTGCCAGTAACCTCTGCTCTGTGGTCCTGCGCTTGCTGTTGCTGCTGGAGGGGTCTGTTGCTGCTCCCCTCTGTGGTTTGTACTCATTCCAATCTGAGAAGTAACCAAAAGGCCAAAGTAGATGACTGTCCTTTCTCCTGATGTTCCTCTGAAGGAGGGAAGCAAAATAAGGAGAAGCTGAAGTTTTGGTTCAGTTTGTAGTCCCCAGATGGGAGGGTACGAGAGGGAATGATGGCTGGCTCCGTGGTGTTTGCTGTAGCTGAGGGGATCACTTGCTGTTCTGGAGGGTGACTTTCAGAAGTGCAGGTGCCAGGTGAGCATCTGTTCCTGGTCAGTACCTTAAATGGAAAGCTGCAGTTTCCATGTCCTGCCTCCCTCCCCATTCCTTTTACCCTCGTGTCGCACCGTGACAACAGTATGTTTTGTTGGTTTAGATGTGAATTGAACGTAGACAGGCTTGGGCAGCTGCAGCTGAGCTCCCAGGACCAAAGTTGTTCTTAAGTGCATTATAAACTTCCTCTTAAACTGCAGGAAGAGATTGCTGCACGGGTATCAGGAGCTACGAACGGGACAGATAGCAGAGGTGTTCGCCTGGGTTTTCTGTAAGGTTTAGGGTCACGTTATCAATAAACCTCTGTCAGGAGGGTTCACTAATCCTTCTTACGTCAAGTAGGTCTTCTCCCTTCTTCCTTTTTTTGTATGTCTTTACCTTCCCTTTTTCTCCCCAAACTCCTGCCATTGAGAGAACGCTATTCCTCTTGAGTCTTTTGTGGTTGGCTCTTGCAGGATGCTGTGTAACAGCCTCTTGGTTCATGTTTACAAAATAAATTATTTGCCTTCATGCATGACGCTGCTGTCCTCTTGGGTTCAGGCACTCAACTGAGATCAGCCTGAGCACAGGCCTGTTGTGCATCATCTTTATGTAACGTTTAATCCGTGTGCTGCCATGCTTCCCTCAAAGCCTGCTACGTGATAAATACCTGCTGGGCCAGTGTCCAGTGAGGGTGTGTGGGTTTTGTGTTTAACTAATCCTGAACAGCGTTATTACTCCTTTGGCTGAAGGCATCAGCAAAAGTCCACAGGAATATTCCAGCAGTGCCTGGTGTAAGCATGAGCTGCTAGCAGAGGGAGACCAGCTAGCAGAGGGAGAATGGAGGTATGCCAATGTGTTTGTAGATATTTAATACAGACAGGTCTCCTTCCTCCTCTCTCCTCAGTCACTGCAGTATCTCATGTTGCAGCAGCAGTGAGTCTATTAGAGCACAAATAAGCCTGTCCTCTCCCTTGCCTTGAGTGGGAGGTTTGCTCCTGAAGTTCAGCTAAGTTCAACTGGAAATAAAAGGCATCTGCCTTTCCCATTCTGCTCCTGAAGAGATCAGAGAACAGAGCTGTAGCGCAGACCTGTGTGACAGATTGCTGCTGCTGCTGTAGCAGTGCTGAGGGAAGGCTGCTCTGCAATGGGCTTTGCTGAGTCAGTGCTTCTGTTTACTTGCAGACAGCAGGTCCTGGTTTGCCTGCCACTGCCAGCCCCACTGGTACCGGCTGCTGCTGCATCCAAACAGGCGCAGGCAGGGCCTGGCCGGCTGCCAGGGGTTTTTTGTTCCTCTGTGTGCTAGCAGAGGTAAGTGGTGAAACACCGTGGAGGCTGGTCTTAAAGCAGCACGTTCTGCTGCCGTAGCACAGCTACGGTAGCTCTGGGACTTGCTCCCAGCAGAGGTTTGTCCATTTGCTGCATTGCCCAAAGTGACTTGCAAGACTGTTTCCAGGTGGCTCCGCAGTGATCGGCTGGGCTGCGTCTGTCCCGTAGCAGCGGTGCATTACTCTGCAGTAGCTCTGCAAAGCTCTGCAACAGCATGATTTTGTCCTGCAAGGGATGCCCTGAGGTTTTCTGAAGTTCATTAACAATTTGGTAATGTTAGTGTCATTCTAGTGACTTTGGGTCAGAGCGGCTGCCTGCCTTGCTCTCATTTTTGATTGATTGTTCCAGGTTCCTGGGAGTACCATGAAACCAGCAGGTCCTTATCCTGCAGAAGAGAAGTAGATTTACTTAGTTCTACATTAATTGGCTCAGCTCTCATTAGAAAACTGAATTTGGGTACCTTTTGTAAGGCTACTTGAGCCATGGTGTCCAGCTGCAGGGGAGGAGCGGCAGAAGGTAGGCTTGGTGTCCATTGTCTGTGGATTTGGCTCTGTAAATGAGGGAGGTAGGTGTTGCTTTTGTTCCTAGGAATCCTGAAACCTTCCCCAGGACTTCTGGCTGCATCTGCCCTGTGTAACGGAGCAGCCTCCTGGGGTGATGTGGTGCACTGATGCTCTAATTGGTGTGGCAGTATCTTTTGTGGAAGGTATGGCTCTGAGAGGCAGCACTTAAATGGATCTCTTGGCGTGACTGTTAACAGTGGCTCTGCTTACGACTGCTGTATGATCTGCTTTGCTTAGGCACGGGCTGATGATGGATTTTGTAGCTGTTAAATTAAAGATAATTGCAGGTTTAGGAGGGCTGTGTGGCGACTACCAGAGGGAGGTGGAATATGTGCAAGCAAAATGTGCAACAGAGATTAGCATTATAATGGTGGGATCTATAAGAACTGTAAAACAAAAAGGAACTTTTCTTCTCCTTGCTGGCCCAGATCCTCAAGGGGAAAAATTATTGTGTCTCTTGGGTTCTGCATCTAGTCTGAGGCCTATCTGAAGGGGTATAAGGATTTGACTGGAAATGGCTTGGAGATGCTGAACTGCTTTGTACTGAACTGCTTTGTACTGATCTAGACAATAACAAGTGGGTGGGCCCTGCGGTGGCACTGGAGGCAGAAGCTGTGTTGTAGGGTGAGCAAGTGAGCCGAGTGGATTCCACTGATGCCTGAGTGCTGATGCTGGACTCCGAGAGACTCCCTGTAGCTCTTGAATGAAAACATGCCTTTAGTGACACGGTTAAAAAAGGAAAAGGCCTGACAGCAGTTGTTTCCATGACAACAGAAAGAATTGCCTGCAATATTTCAGCTCATCAGCCTGGGGAACAGTCTGATTGATAGTTACATACGCGTGCTAGGGAGACAGCAGAAGAGGGGAGGCCAATTATATTGCATTTTCCGTGTCCTTGAATGCCTGTGGCCACAGCAACTGCAGAGGGCAGTTCTTCCTTGCTTTTTCTTGCTTTTTGTTGTTTGTGGGGTTTTTTGGTTTTTGGTTTGTTTTTTTTTTTCCAAGTGAGAATGACCTGTGTGTCCCTCAAAGTGCCTGCACAACCTGCAGCTGTGGATATGTGACCCTGGCTGTCAGGCGCTCTGGTTCGCAGCCTATGCCGTGTGTACAGGGAATACAAACGTTTGGCTCCTTGACTGGTGATCAGCAAATAGTTATTTACAATACAAACAATATCTTGGAGGCCGAAGAAATGAGTTTGAGCACGTGCTTCCAGCATAAGTGATCTGCACTCGGGACATTCCTCTCTTCTCAGACTGTTCAATGAATGTCTCAAAGGCAAGATGCACATGGCTTCAGGAGAGTCAGGCTTCAGGAAACCCATGGTAGGTTTGCTGCATCTTCTCCCCGAGTACTCCTGGGCTCGCCAGCCCTGAGCCATCTCTGGGATGTGATGAAGGGCTGGGTGGCCAGATTCTGCCCTGACTGTGCTTTGCTCAGAGATGAGTAGGAAGGGGAGCATGTGGTGGAGGAGCTGCCAGAAGAGTGGGATGGGTAAAGGTGCTGTGGGAGAGCATTGAGAAGACAAATCCAAGGGTGTGGGTAAACCATTCTCAGATCAGAGTGTTGCTGAGGTCAGAGGACAACACAGCGCTCAGGTGGAGCAGAAGGCCCACCTGCAGGGTAGTGGGCTGCTGCTGGGAAGGGATGTTGTGTCATCTGGGAAACTCAAGGCTGGTGCCAGTGTGCGTACTCTGTGTGGCGGCCATCTCCCCTCACTGTTTGTGCTCTGGGTTTTGTCCACAGTAACTTTCAGCTCACTTTAGCTGATTTTTCATTGCACAGTTGCCAGCAGGGTTTCCCTTTTTCCTTGGGTAGTGATTAAAAATTGAGTCAAAGCCCAAGCCAGTGTGATCTCTGGCAAAATGTAATTCCCCCTGCCCCCAGACCTTACCCACTGCAGACCAGAGCTTGTTATCCACTTTGAGCAGGGCTGCTTGAAGAAGTCTTCTCCAAGAGGCCCTTAGCTCTGCTTGGACACTTCTCCAGGGCCGTGACACAGAGCTGTATTGCAGCCTGCAGCCCACATGGGCAGCAGCAGCCACAAGCTGTACCTTCAGCCTGGATGGCAGTGTACCCCAGGCTTAGGATAATTATCGGAGTGTGCTTTCCAGGGTGTTTGCTCTGTCTCGCTGGCTCTTGTGAGCAGCTCTGCCAGAGAAGCTTGGGAGCAACAGCCAGTGTGCTGTGCCCCGCACATCACCGCATTGCTGTAGCATGTGCTTACTTCCCCAAATAGGACTAGGAGTCATCTTCACAGAGCTTTTGAGCGTGCTCTTTAAACACACTGTAAAGCATAAGAAGTGCAAAGCAGGCTGGGTGTTGCAGCAAATGTGCTGCAGCCCCAAAGAACGCCTGCTGTGGGAGAAGTGCCTCGCTGCTGGTAGGAGCCTGTAAGTGCCACAGAGAGGAGCACGCTTGTGCCTGGCTGGGAACAGCCCTGACTCCTGGTGACCCTGCCTGACTCTAGATGAACAGTGAAGCCCCCTCTGCCTCCGTGGGGCCAGGAGTTCAGCTTTAATTCCAGTTGATCGCACTCCTTGAAGGCAGCGATACTACTTCTTCATGTTGGGCTTGATCTGTTGCCAAAGAGTTTAAAGTAAATGCAACTTCAGTCAGCACCCACTAGTAGGACTGCAGCATTTTGGGTTAATAGCCCTTGGGAAATATATTTTGGGGAAAATATTTGAGAATGAACATTGAATGTTCCCTTAAAAATAGATCCCCAGAGACAACAGATGCCAGATTGCTGCTCATGAGGATGGCTGTTCTCCCTGGCTCCTGTTGTAGTTTCTTGATGATGCTTTTGCTTTGGAATATGAGCAGAAACATTCAAAATAGAAACATTGTGATGTGATAAAATGGAACAAACCTACAAGAATCTGTAATGCTCTGTCATCTCTCCCTGGGATATGTAAATGATGCCTTTTAAAGCAGTTTGAGTATGTATGTAGCCCTCCTTGCATTAATGCTCTTGTTGCAGGCTGCGGTCCCCCTATTTGCAATTCTGTTTGCACTCACCTGCAACTTAACTGCCCTCATGCAGCTGGGGGGACACCCTTGTACCCAACCGCTTGTACCCCACAAACGCTGACACTGCTGGGCAGTACCGTGATCTCTGTTGCGTCTGGTTTCTCAGGGGACATGGCTGTCACTGATGTTCGAGTCGCCTTGCCTCCCCACACCCTTTTCACCCCTCATTTCCTAGTTTTTAGTCTGTAACATCCTCCTAGGGGAAAAAATGGCCCTTAGGAGAGACACCATTAGTAGACAATAGTCATTGGCACAGAAATCATTCCCCCAATAGCATGCTGCAGCTGGTGCTGCGTGGGGACCTCGCAGGGAGGCTGAGTGGGGCCAGGGGAGACTGTCAGATGACAATGAGACTGCTGGGGGAAGAGCCCAGGAGAGGTTGCTCATCCATGGAGACCCATTACTTCTCTTCCCAACTTGGCTGCGGAGTTTTCCTATCCCCTTTTTCTTTCTTTCTTTTTCTGCCTCTCTTTTTTTTTTTATTTTATTTTATTTTATTTTATTTCCCCCAAAGGTAACTTAGTACTGTTAGTCTGCCATCAGCTACAGACCCCAACAATAAGTCATTGTGGATGTAAAAGTATCTCTGTCCTTTGTGCAACAATAGGATATTTCTTCCAACACTAAGGCACAGACAGGGGTTTCAAGAGGAAAGATGGCTAAAACAGCCTCCTGAACAGTCTGTGGACCGGCTGCTCCAGGCCCAAGGACAGGAGCGGGGATGAATTTGTGTGTGTATGTACTTGACATCTTGTGTGTTGTTTCTGTAACCTTCTCACTCTCTTTATCAGACAAGTTCAGAGTCTCTGTTGGATCCTCAGCAAATCCAAGCTTTTGACCAACTCTGCCGACTCAACCGAGGAACCTCCAGAGTACGTACCACCTGGTTTTCTTTCAGTTTTGAATTGGTGAAGGGTATTTTGCATGTTGTCAAGCCAGCTATTAGCCCTGGCAGCGTGGGCTGTGGCTTTTCTCTTGGGTTTTGTTTAGTGCTGGCAATTTACTGTGCGTAGAGCTGGCTGTTCCAAATCTCAAGGCATCCATGCTGCCTGACAGAGCTGGGGAATTCACTGGCAGTGAAAGCGTGGAAATGCCTCTGTCATTGATGCTGGGTCTGAGAAGTGTCCATGGTGTGAGGTTTCTCAGATTCTTTTTAGTTTTGCAAATAACGTCCCTTCCAGACACTGTGTGGCTCCCACAATGCACAGAAGGTTCCCTCCTCCTGCCCTCTGTGTTGTCCCAAGGAGAGCGCAGCTCCCTCTGTCCCTTGCATTTTCCTTGTGCCTCCTGCCTGTTTTAGCTGCAGTTGTTAGTCCTTTCTGCTCTTTCTGGAATTGTTTTTCAATTATGTAACTTTAAAACAACCTAAAGACACCTGGAAAGTTGTTTAGTTCAGGACTGGTGTCCCGCACTGAGCTCTGTAGGATCACTACATATCATATATACCCTTTTCTTTACATGTGCTAAGGTTTTTCGAACTGCTGCAGCAAGGCGAGCCCCCTGTGAGCACGAGCACTTCCAGGCAATCTGCCCGGGCTGCGGATGGTGATCTCTCTGGGTTTTGTCTTGCAGCTAGCTCTCTTGACAGAACTGTCTCGTGGCCACAGTGGTGAAAAGCACGGGCTGCTCAGCATTTCCCATGGTGACCCAGCCACCAGCAGTGTCTTCCAGAACGAGAACTTCCAGCTCCATCTGGCCCCTCCTCCACTTGCTGAAGACTAGTGTTCCTGCCTCCAGCCTCAGCTGCGGCAAGGCACAGCTGATTTCAGGTCTTCGTGCTGGGAAGCGTTTCCTTCGCAACACTGGACTTTCCCCTGCTCCGCTGCCGTTCCCAGAACCCTCTGTGCTGTGTTGAGTCTTGTTGGGACTGGTGGGATTGTAGCAGTGGGTTATCTCCCAGCTTTGCTGCTGCCTCTTGCTAAACCAAGGCAGCTGGGCTGGAAGCTGTGAACTCTGGGGGCAAAACCAAACATGCTGAAGCACCATGCAGCACTGAGCTACTTGCACTGACCTGGAGGCCACGGCAGCGGCTGGTGACTTTGCCAAATAACTGGGTCAGCTCTGCTCCACTGGAGGAGCACGGCCTGCCCTCTGCCCAGAGCCTGCGTTTCATGGTGCTGTGTTGGTTTTGTGGGTGGGTACCATATTTTTTAATTGTAGTACTAGTAAAAGCAGGCATTTTGCCAGGGCCTGGCCCACTGCCTCCTGCCAGCAGCTGTGGAGTTTGAGGGCACAGAATGGGCAAACCTGGAAAAGGCTGAAGAATGCAGAAAAGAAAATACCTGTCTGAGCAAACTAACCTGAGCACGATGTGTTCCTACAAACTTCCATTAAAAAGGCCCTTGGTTGAACTTTGCTGTGTGAGCTGTGCACCTGGGGAGTGGGTGAGAGGGCTGCTGGTCTGGCAGTGCTTCTGGCTGCTGTTTTCTTAGTACAATTTCTCTCTGGTAGAGAAAGATGCATCTTGTCACTGCGGGTGAAGCACAAACCTCCCCTCTCGGCTTGTGACGATGTTTAGGGTGGAGGGGAGGGATGTGTGTAAAAAGGTGCTGCAGGCCCTGTTTGCAATACTTGTTTTGCAATAGCAAGCTGGGCAGTGTCCCTTCCCAGCGGCACCTTTATCACTCTGCTCACACAGCTGCAGCAGTGGTGTGTCTATACTGTCACCTCTGCCTTGTGAAACACACTGCAGATCCTGCCCTAACAATGTGCGTTATTGGTCTGGTGATCATTACCTCAACTCTTCCCCCTGTTCATTTTGTCACTAGAACTTGGGTGTTTTGGGGTACCACACCTCCACAAAAAGCAGAGCACCAGGTGGGTGTTGCTTTCCACGAACACAGAACTGGTGGCTGGTCCCTGCAAAGCTCACACTGGATGGCAGGAGTATGGGGCAGCGCTGCTGCCTCCAAGGAACACAAATGTACCCAGCTGGGGAGCAGTGCCAGCGCCATGCACCCTGGGGCCCAGCATGCCCAGTGTGCTCACTTTCTTCCCAGTAGCATTAAGAACTACAAAATGGTGTGCCAGACTGATGTTTCCAGCCTGCAGCCACCTGTGAACCTGGTCAGAGGTAAGTCAAGGGGCTACAGCCAGCTGAATTCTCCCAGACATCAGCCTGGGCTTGCAGCTCTTTTCCCCACTGTCCTCCCCCCTGACTGGGCAGCTCTTCTTTTACAGGTGAGTGAGAACTGGGCTGTGATGTTGCCCACCATTGCCAGTACTTACCAGGTGCCCAAACGCAGGTGGGGGTAGACCTGGTGTGCTCCACCTGGTTATTACACTTCTCTGCCTAGCCCTGGATGCATGTTTCAGGTGCTGCCATCTGAAGCTGTAAGTGACCCTTCCTTTGCTGGAAATACCAGAATGTTTCACTCTAGTATGAAAAATACACAGGTAGTTAGGACAAGCGGAACTTCAGTTGTTTAGTATTTTATTAAAGAGGAAATATACACACCTCTCCCTGGCAGAGTGGAGCAACGAGCCCAGGGCCTGTCTCTTGCAGCACGTCTACGCCAGTGTTTGTGCAAAGAAAAGAAACCACGTTTCTGTGAGGAGCGTGTTTCTGAACTGGGATGTGTGATGGAGCACAGTGAGAAACCTGCCACTGTGCTGGCTCCTGAAATACTGTCCAGAACTAGCCCTGTCCCACACCAGGCTGCTCCACTGATGCTTTACAGGTACAACAGAGGGAAGAGGCAGCTTATTGTGCTTAAGACATCTGAACAAATCCTGGGTAGGAGACACTCACAGCTTGTGAATATTGCTAATTACTTACAGTTAAGGAAGAATGTATCCTGACGACAGTGATATGGACCTGCAAGACCACAGGATCTTACGGGTAAGTCTTGGTCATAAATACCCAACTGAATTTCACTACGCTCACAGCCAGTGCCACCTAACAGCCCGAGGAGGCGGCTCCTGCTTGCCTGCAAACAAGGTGAGCTCATGCCAAGTCAGAGGGTCCTGATGACCTTTCCTGTGCTTGGTGCCTGCAACGAGAGCTGGCAAGGAACACTCTGGCCTCGGGAAAGGCCCCGCTGCCGCTCATCCCTTAAGAGGCTGCATCTGCCAGCCCACTCTGTCCTCCTGAGAAGGAGAAACTGCCTCTGGGAAGAAAGCTCAGGCAGGCCAGGCACAAGAGTGAGCTTTTTCAGCAATCCACTCAGATTACAATTGAAAGATTAAATATGAATATATGCTGTAGGTTTATACATAATGCTTCCTTCTACCTGTGGAATGCATCTGAATGGTCAAAAGACACTAAAACGTTGTTAGAAACCTTAGTCAACCAAGACAGACAACCTGATCCTTAAAAATTAAATAAATCATACTTAGTTTTGCTACGACCTTAGTTTAAATGCCCTCAGAAAAACAATGTTTTCAGGTGCCTTGTGAGAATGTATCTGTTCATGCAATGGCCCAAGTTCCTCATTTAACAAGCATTGCACTTTTTTATGTAAGTCATCAAAACTATAAAACCTATTATTTTTTTTGTCTGAAAGTGTTAGTCTAAAAAGTACAGTATTACTTTATAACCATTTATGGTAAACTCCTAGCACACGCGCATGTGCACATACACACACAGTTGCCTAAATGCTCTCTAAAGGTACTGATTACAAAGTGTATAAAATTAGTAATACATTGTCAGGATACAGTGAGAGATGAGCCATCCTATAACACGGACTATACTCTAGTATCAGTCACTAAACTGTACACATTTATACAGCCTTATATTCACCAATGACTTTTGAAACGTAAACAGCAAATACACAAAGAAATTCAGTAATGCTGTTGAAGACACAGTTATTACTGACTCCAACTGATTCAAGCTGACTGAAATCTTCTGAGAACAACATTTTTGTTCCAAACCACCAGCAAGACAGCTTGCTCTTACCAGCTATTTGAGGAAATACCTGTTCAGAATCCACTCTTGAATTGGGTGGAAGGGAGCAGGAGCTGAAGCTTCCTCTCTGCTAGAATGACCTTAGGCTGTATTTTAATGCACTACCAAGCCCATGGTCCACTTTCCACAGGCACCTCCATGCTGTCCCCAAGCTCTGCCGACACAGTGGTGTGGCTGATAAACTTCTTTTTTTTTAAAAAAAATTTTGTTATTCTTCAGGCAAATACAGGCCCTGAGGCCATTTGGCCCTGAGTGCACATGTCCGGCACCAAACTGCACAGGAGGAAGCAGCAGGCAAAGCCAAGGGCAGATTTTGTGTGTTAGGAGGTAGTCGCTTCCTCTGCCTATCATTTTACACCCCAGTCTAGCATGGTATTGGTTAGATGGCTGTGCTTCATCTCTGCCCGCTCCCTCTCCTGCCGAGCTGCAAAAGCCAGATCCCCTTCCCAAGATCCACATAGAGAAAAGGGACTAGCTGGATCCACACAACTGATCCCCCTCTAGAGCAACAGTTGCCTTCTCAGGAGATTTCAGAGCCTGACCTAACTCAGCAGATGCTCGGTGCATAGCCTGGAGAAAAGTTGGAGGCACTTTGTGCATTCTCTAGCCTGCCATACCAACCCACTGGAAGAGTGGTGCCAACAGCCTTCGAGAAGGGTTGCACCAGCACTAGAGAAAAGGATGGACAATGCGCAAGGACAGACAGAGACGGAGAGAGCCTCTTGTTGCCGCACCTCGCAGAGCTGTTTGAGAAAGAACAAGGACAACTGGTTTTGCTGCTTGCAGGCATGCTGCACCAGCTCACCCTCTGTGCTTTGAAGGCCCAACTGCAAACATCCTGACAGATGGAAACATCTTGAGTGGCACATCCTTGTATGAGAAGCAGTATATGATGTAACCCCGACCAAGAAAAGGGCCTATTTCAGTTACAGAAGTCTTAAGATTTATCACTACCTTACGTACAGATGTGGGAGATCTGATCAGGCTGAGAACATGTTAAAACTGCTCAGGCTGCTGCTAGTTCACCAATATGCAAGTCCTGTGACCGCACTCCCATGAGGAATCTGAAATATCAGGTGCACTGGAAAAAAGAGATTGTCAGAAAAAACAGGAAATATAAATACTACAAAAGCAACATTACTGAGTGGGAACTGGACTGGACTGATCTGATACCAACTTGTCGGATCACACAGTAGTTTCTATAGTCTCAATCACCTCCATTTCGCACTGCGAGGGTGACAAGAGCGGGCATTCATCTGGTTCCCAGCTGCTATCCGGGCTGTAATCTTCTTCTGAACTTAGCTCGGCCACCCCCTCCGTGTCCTCGTCACATGACTCCACGTAGTGAACCCCTACTGCATTGATTCCGGAGTCCTCGGAGCTGGAAGGGGATGAGCAGTGATCTGTTTTTGGTGTATTGCTCTCTTTTGTGATTAAGGCATTGCGAACAGGGACTTCCTCAGGCTTTATCTTGTGGAGCACAGGGGGAGGCTGCCTCTGCACATAGCACATCTTCCCGTTGATGCATTTCACGCGGTAATTGTCAATGAAGAGGTCTGCGATTGTGCAGAACTGCGGGGAGTCGGGGGGCAGAGGGGGTTGGAAGACAGGTGCAAACTTCAAAAAGTGTTCAGTGAGCGAAACGGAGATCTGGATGGTGTTTGTAGTCTCCCGAGGGCGAATGGGTATTTCGGTGCTGGGAAGCTGCTCTACAGGTGTCATGGGCTGATAGACATATTTACCTGTGGGGAAAACAGGAAAGCAGCATTTAAAGATCATTAAGTTAGCAACAAACTGATGACATGATGCTTGCCCTTGGCCATTAGTAATAACCAATGGTTCCCTGCAGTCAGCAGCCGCTCTGTTTTCCATGGCCTTGCTGTATTTAGTCCTCTCCTGGTACAGATTCTCTGATGCTTAATACTGTAGGTAAGCATAACCTTCCTTACCCCAGTACTGCTCCTCTCCCTACCCCTGCTTCGAAAACATCTGCAAGAGTCACTAACTCTAGAAAATTAACTTCAGCAGTACAACTCCATAGGTAAGCAGGACAGACATAAGTCTGCCTGCACCCTTTTCTAGGGGGAAGAAAACTGAGAAGATGCTCAGAGACTTTTTTTTTTTTTTTTCCACTGAACACAGAGTAGTTCTAGCTTACATCTTTGCTACAATGATCTAAATTTAATTATATTATTATTTCACATTACAATGAGTTTCCCTGCATGCATTTCCACATTCTTTTTTTCTAGGAACTAAATCATGTTTTTCTGTATTATACACCAGAGGTTCCATACATGACTGCAATTAGAATCCTAAGGCAGAAAATAACAGAATTCCAAAGCCACAGAAACGCTTTTGGCATCTCAATTATCTGGTTAAGTAGTAAGAAAATAGGATTATGTTGGTTATATACAGCTGAACCAAGTGGGAACTTAAAATCTTTCTGAAAAGAAATAAATAAAAGAGCAGAAAATCAGTACTTAGTTAGGAAAAACTGAGAAACCTGAGGCTATGCCTAGGACTGTAATGTGCTGCATTTTATTTGCATGAAGCTGCTGAAAGATTTGTGTCTCCCTAGGGGCTCATACACTATGAAAGCACAAATTTCCAGAAGACTTGCAAGCGGTGGGTCTCTCAGAAGAGTTTTGATGCACAAGTTGCAAATGCTGCTTTACAAAGGCAGAAAAAGTATCAAAGCACCAAAGGACTGTTTTGATGCTTGAAGCTCTCCAGGTAAGGAGCAGAAAGCCATTGAAGTCTTGCTGCATTAATGAATCCGGCTGTGCTGTGATGAGATCTGGCACACGTTTTTGTGTTTGCAACTCAGAGGTTGCAGCCCTTCTCTCCCAAATTACCCATGGCTTTGGAAAATCAGAGCAGTGATTGCCTTTCTGCTCAGGGAGGCTGCGCAGGGCCCGGGACAGCGGCAGGAGAGAAGGGCTTTCCTCTCCCCAGGGAGGGGCTCACTCCTCCTGCCATGCCTCTCTGCAGTAAAAAAATCCCATCCTTAGCCTGAGAATCTTTCCCAGACATGGGAAAAGCTCTGACTGCAACAAGTTCCAGCCAGTGTGGCAGTCGGTGCCCCAGCCACCTGTTGAAAGCACTGGCAATGGGATGGGCTGAGAGATCCCAACTCGGCTGCAGCAGCCTCTGGGGTGTTGACGGGCTCTGCCAGGGCCCACGCACAGGCTGTGCTTTGCCAGCCCAGCTCCAGTACGTCACCAGGGGAAACCTCAAGCGCTGGGGAAGGCTCTTCCCACTCCTGCTGTGCTGTCGATAGTGGAAGGGAAACGGCTCGTGTGAAAGTCGGCTGCGCTCCTCTGCCGGGGTTGCAAACCCTCATTGCTGAAGGACAGGGAGAACAGAGGAAATGCCACAAAGAGTGCAGAGCCGAAAGAAGAGCTCAGGGGAGCACTGGAGCGTGAGAGAGACACGCTGTGAGGCCAGCAAATGCAGAAAGCAGCCTCAGAGGAACGAGCACCAGACACGCTGAAGAGAAAAGCCCACCCTTGTCGTGCCATGGGAGAGAACAGCCAACTGAGCCAGACTGAGAGCAGCGAGACGGCGGCAGTGGGTGTGGAGGGGAAAAGAACATTTTGTGAATAGATTTCACCAGCTCCCCTCTCATACCTCATCAAGCACCTTTTTTCCTACGATTCCTATGATAATTGTTAGCAGAGCCACTAGAAAAGCTCAGTGAAAAGAAAACAAGGTTTTTCCCCTCCTGTTTGATTATGGCTGGATGGCAGAAAAATACAGGCATCCTCCCCACTTGCCATCTTTTTAACGTACCACGGTCTAGTTTCTGAACTTGCTGTGACTCAGAGGAATTAAGTGCTAGCATCAAACACTTCAACCACACGCAGAGCAGAGCTCTTACTCCTCCGGTGCTCTCTGGAGCAGCAGCACAGATATTTTGGTTCTGGCAGTCTCTGAGGGATGGGGTCTCTTGGGCGTTTTTCAAGTTTTGCTGACACAACCTCTCTGGGAAGCTCTCCAGGGCAGGTGGGCAGACCTTACCTTCATAACCTGCTGTAACAGCAGCTGCCCATGGCTTCCTGCCATCCACTGTTCTCCAGAAATCTTTCTTTGACATTAGTGAACATTAAATATGCTACTGTCTTGCAAAACAACACAAATGACCAATTAGCATGCTGCTTGTTGGAATAGCATCTGATAAAATTCAGCTCATGGAAACTGAAATGCAGCCTAACCTTGCCTGAAACCAACAATGCCATATTTTTTTCACATATTTAGAGTGTTGCTGTGTGGGCTCCTGTTCCACTCCATTGACAACCAACAACAAAAAAAAACAGATACTAGTGAAAAAAAAATTTTCAAGTCAATTTTGTGCCACCTCTATTTGAAGTGTCAATGGAAGGCCCTGGGGAAGATTTTAAAAGGATCAAGAAAAAAGATATCTGCACAACAGACTGTATTTTTGCACTTAAAATAGCCATCACGTGCTGGTAGAAGGCTGGGGATGTTGGAAGAAGAAAGCAGGGGACTTAAGCCAAGGTAGCTTACAGCATGGACGCTGAATGATGAATCGTAATTCATCTGTCTGACTTCCTCCCACCCCTCCCCAAAGTGGTAGCAGAGGGAGATGAGGTGTTCCCCAGGAGCTCAGCTGGTTTTTTACCATTGCAGCAGCACGTGGTAATTCTGTGTGTGTTTCAAAACTGCCCCGATGGCACAAATTTGAGGGTAGAAGAAAACAGCAGCTATTCTGTTGACAGAGGATTTCAGATCCCCATTTGTGTGACCTTCCAGTGGCTGAAACTGTTTCCTCACGTTCCAAGGACAAGCTCTGCCAGGGTAAAGCAAGAATCGTCCAATGGAAAAAAAGAGAATTTTCTACATGAACTGATTTCTACATTTCTTTAGAATTCTAGTACAAGTTTGTTAAGTTTCAGCTAATTTCAGGGACAAGTTTGTTTATTTTAGACAGATTAAACTTCTGTTTTAAAATATCATCAGGTCTCTTTAAGGGATGCTGATGCTCACAGCTGGGACTGTCAGACTGGATCACAGACAAAGCTTGGTTACAGCCTCAGTTGTAACTCCTTACCCTACATAATGCATGTAAACACATCAGCCAGGATGCATCCTATGAAAAACAAATGCAGAAATTTAAAAATAAGCCTGCAGATTGGCAAGGATATCTTTTTCACAGAAAATTATCTCAAAAGCACAACTCCCCAACTTCTCTTATAATGCATCTTGGTCTGATTCAACTCCTACTGAAATAAACAGCAATATTTTTGCTGACTTTAAACAGCTGGCAAAAGTCTATGATAAAATAGTATTTTGAGCACCTATTCTGATACATTTCTTTTAATACACTAGCACGTAATTTATTGCCTATTTATTCCAACTGAGTCAGTTGAAGAACTCTGCAATTGCACTGCGCTGATGAATGCTCCTGTAAATTACAGTGTTTTGCACAAATACAGATGTCAGACTAGACACTGCATCGCAAGTTGTTTCCTGGGACACTTGCTACCGCTGCCTACGCGGAAGACAGTAATCCGGTGAAGGAAAAACACTGCATGTGCTGAACACATGTCCAAAAACCAAACTCCAAATTCTGTGAAAAAGCAGTTTGCGGCATTTGCAGAAGTTTGGGAAGCTCTCGAACACTGTAATAGCTCCTATGGAGAGGAGTCACAGTTCTGGCTCTGCAGTTCTACCACCGTGGCAAAAGAGCTCAGGGGAAACAGGAACCCATTCCTCTCCTGGGTGTTCAACAGAAAATGTGTGAAACTAGGCTCTGACCAAATTATTTTCATTATAAGTCTCAATTATCCATCACCATATGCTAACGGATAACATGATGAAATGTGAGACAATGAGAGACTTCAGAAGTAGGCATGTCAGCTCTGCTTAACTATTTGTCACAACGAAACCCTGCACCAGTGCCTACACTTTCTGCTGCTACATGCTCGCAAAGCGTCATCCTCCATAAACACTGCATTTCTTTGTCTGATCCCAGTTAGACAGTGACAGCAGTTTGTGTGCAACTAAAAAGGACTGATTGTTTTTCCATTTCTGCATTATTCAACTGACCCTTGTGAAAGCCTAAAAAACCAAATCCTTACCACACACAAAAGCCAATACTCAACTGCAAAACAACTATTCCAAACGTGTCCGAGGAGGTAAGTACTGGGCATTTGCTCATCTCCCTACTTCTCTCTTCACAGAAATATGATTTTTATTGCCAAGTCGGATGGATGCTGTTCACAAAAGCCTTGGCTCCGTGCCTCCAGTGACACCTGCCAGCAGGTTAAGGCAGAATCCAGCAGAGCAGCGAGCTCATTCATGACCTGCAGATCTCAAGCAATCTCATGCGACTTGGTAAGTTTTTTATCCCCAGAAGTAGACACACACTTCCAATATAATAAATATATAAAGTCTGTTCTTGGCATTGATTTACCAGAACTATGTGGTTGATTGATTGGAAGCTGTAGTATAGTGTCTCCTGCTTACAAAAAACAAATACAATCCTTTAGAAGCAAGCCACGAGGTCATTCATTTCTGATTTTTTTTTTTTTTTTCCTAATTAAGCAGTCTGCATGCATCCTCACCTAACAGACACAGCTGCAATTTCCATGGCTAATACAAAATAACTTAACCATGAAATAAGCAGAGGTGCTGCTTAAACATTTTATTCTCCTCTTCCCTTCGTCCCAGCATTCTAGTTTACCTCTGACACTCATTAATGAGCTTGGCATATTGAAAAAAAAAAAAAAAAATCCATCTTTCAGTAGTGAGGTTTTTCATAACAAATTATCAAGTTTTACCCTCTCAAAATGCCACCTTGAAGGGTTTTCTTCCTAACAAACAATATGAATTGCACTGCACTTCAGAAAATAATAAAAGATTGCTGTGGATTTTCAGTTGTGGATTTTACAAGTCTAAGTCAGCGATACATACTCTGTATATTTGTTTGCATCCAAGACATCTTAGACACCTTTTAACTGAAACGTAAAAACTTTTTTCATATGTAGTCTTTCCCTTGCAGCTGCTTGGAAAAAAGATTTCTATGCCCTCCAATCTGCCAGCTCATCTACTCTCTAAAAATCAGCAGGGTTAATGAAGACTGCACTCTTGGAGATCAGTTTCTTGAGCACTGGCTTTCTTCATAGCAAAAGATGGAGAACTACCAAGCATTCTTCCAGTGGCACTTGTTTCATATCTCACCAGTGCAGCAGGAGAGACAAGTCTGTCTCTTCAGGAAGAGCTGACTGGATGCACACCCCTCTGACGTCTAAATGAAGTTGTCTCGCAGGTGATGACATCTACAAGCTGGAGTAGTGTGTTGCTGCCTGAATTGGCACGGTAGCCCAAGGACAATGTATAAACTGTCAGACACCCAGCTAGCTCTCCAAGATCCCCAGCGTGGTGGGTGGCACAGGTGGCAGACACCTCTGCTCGAACAGACCAGCCCGCGGTCAGCCCCAGCCTGTGCCCGGGAAGGAACCTGGTATCGTTTCATCACTGACAAAGCAGAAAGTTGGAGCAGACAGGGATTTCCTCCTTTACAGACTAAAGCAAAGCTCCCTGCCCACAGTCTGTAGATGTATATTGAAGGGCACTCAGCACCCTAAGCCTGCTTGAGGGTACCCACCGCACCTTTTTTTCAGAAGCGGTCAGCAGAGTAGAAGGGTGATGCAGAAGTGTGATACTGGGCTGAGCACCTACACAGGGATGCTACCTTCCAGATTGCAGGCTGCACCAGCGGCCAAAATGACTGCCTCTGGCCTTCCTCCTTTCTCTTTCCAGTTACATGCACAGCTTGGGACAGCAAACCTTTGCAAACAAAGATACAAAGATTGCCCTAACCATAAATATTCACCAAGGATTATAATAGCTTCAACTTACAGTTTGCTTAGTGCACACTAATAGCTTTTCCAGAGGAGCAAGAACAAATGGAAGGAGAAACCCAGAGTACATTTACAGACAGCATGTGTGAAAAAAAAAAAAAAACCACTGGTAACCCAGTTTCCATTTCTTTGCATCATATGGAATAGCCATCATGTCATATCTCGCAGAACATCATGGGCTATGTTGGGAACATTAGACATGGAATAAGCCACCAGAGGAAAAGAAAATATTTTTAGGGCACTGAGGCACTGTCAGATATACAGTACAAGCTCAAGTAGAGCTGAACTGTGCCATTGGTGGCTGTAATGAAGCATAACTAAAATGCTTGTCAACATTGAAGGAGCCTCATAGATAGATATGCAACACCTTAATGTAAGTGATACTGTTGCCCTGTGCTTCTTCCAAACAACTTTGCAAAAACACTGGGATTGCTCAAATAAGTTTATAGTGTGGGGAGCGCAAACCGAGCATCCTGCACATTTCCAGTACTTCTGGCAAAGCTAGAAGGCACAGTAAGGGATCATAACAGAGACTCCAGGGACACAAGCCAACTCTGCAAAGGAACACCAGTTACCCCACCACCACCATAAAAGAAAAAGAAGTCATGCAACAGGACCTTAGCAGTCTGGAAACACACCAGGAAACATTAGCAGGCTCTGACCTAAAAGAAGTGTATCATTAATTATGAACAGCACCTTCTCCCAGAAGCACCTACATCAGAGCACTAACAAATTTGTCCCATTCTCAACCTTATCCAAGCACAGAAAAGAACTGGTCTATTAATGTTTCTGCAGAGGCTCCCCCAGCAGAGATTTTGTACAGTTGCCAGTTCTCATGTGAAGGAGAGGTGCTCCCTCTCGTTGCTGTATAGTGAGAGACAGCTGTGACAGCCCTTGACTTGATGAGCCTTTCCTTTTCACAGGAAACCAAGAAAGAGGCGGGGGGAAAAAACTCGGCAAGTTTTTCTTCATCAAATTTGTATTTTAATGCTTTTTTATCTTGACTTGTTTTAAATACAAAAGGGATCATGATGGTACATGCTGTGAGCTGTCTAAGCTTTTCAGGGTTTTCTGTGCATGTTTGCTTAAGAGCAGGTAACTCTTAAATGCAAACAGACCCCGGAGCTGCCTTCTATCATCCCTGCTCTTTCGTCTAATTTCTTACATGGATTTATCAGACTCATAGAAAAAGCAGCCCTGGAGGCTTGGGAAATGTTTAATGCAGCCATAAACCCTCTTAAAGGGGCCATATTTGCATAATAACCATTGTACAGGAACAGGGTAGCGACACTCAAAAAAGCACTGAACAGCAATGCATGCGACACGTGCATTCTGAAAGGGGCTCTTTCCTTCCAGTACCTGTGAGAAGTGTCACGCATCACCAGCAC
Organism: Ardeotis arabs; assembly: GCA_011801015.1. Taxonomy (NCBI): domain Eukaryota; kingdom Metazoa; phylum Chordata; class Aves; order Otidiformes; family Otididae; genus Ardeotis; species Ardeotis arabs. The sequence continues at coordinate 20,128 of JAAGAY010135326.1, forward strand.
TACTCACTGCAGCCCCAGCACAGCCCCACGCTGGGTTACAAGAACACGCACACACCAGAGTGTAGGCATGAAAAGCCTGGCAGCCATCTCCAGTACCTCCACAAGCACAACTTACCATGAGCACAGCAATTAAGCACTGGCTATCACAACCCAAGCTCTCAACCCAACAAGATTTGCCTTCTAACATCCCTTTACAAAGCTATCCCCAAAGGAGAGAACAGCCATTCTTTGCACATTTCCCTGAAAAATTTTATCCCCAACTTACACTAGGTATTTTTTAAATTCAGTAGAGAAGATAGCTAGCAAAAACCAGCTTAGTGCTAAATATTTATTCTACAAAACCATCCCTGTGCACCATCTGCTCAGGCTTCAGCATCCCATCGTTTTCATGCAGACAGTCAGCATGCTGATACGGTAACAAAGAAGGATAAGCAGAGATCAGTGTCAGAAGCTACCTAGAAAACGAAGGCTTTTCTTGGTACAGAGAAATCACAGGCACTAGAAAGACAAGTTACAGTCGTATTCCAGGTGCATAGTACATGTTGCAGGGGACACTCCATGAGCCCCTATATGCAATGGGGATGTTTTCCTGTGAATTCTCAAATAACAGCTCATGTGTTCTTGAATGGAAAGTCCTCTCCAAAGGATCATACCATGCAAGAGAGACCTGCACTCTGCACCTACAGGAGACAGCCTGAACAGACAGCTGAGGCAGGAGGTTGGTTTTTGCAGCTCAGAACAGACGTGTCTTTATGGCTACAGCCTGTTTTCCTGGTGGGCTGACAGGAGAAACAATGGCACATGCGATGTGCTATACCTGCGCTGCTCCTTTCCTGTGGTCAGACTACAGGGTCTCCTGCTGACAAGTCATCTGTGCAGTGCCCTTACCAGAGTGCGAGCCTTCTGGCCTTGAGAAACAACACATTCTTCAACTTCATTGCTGGGAATAGCATCCTTATTCTCAATAAAGGCCATTCTTTTAACCCTTGTCCTATTGCTTCTTCTGGTGCCTATCTACACATTTCCATTCCTATTTCATTCAAATAAATCTTTGTATTTTTATTGCAAGCCTTTACTAAACCCATCTCTGGAGAATCTAAAGGACTACTCTCCCTGCTTATGCCCAGAATACATCACCACATTGTGAGAGAAGGGCATAGGGTTTTGCTTAAGCCCATGTTTTGTAACTTTGTAGATAATGCATAAGGCTTTGTTTAAGTTGTAAAATGTATTTGGTAGGTTTGTTTAAGTTATAAAAATGTGTTTGGCAGGATTCACTCTTGCCTTAGTAGTCTGACATGACTAAAGGTTTTACCCGCTTGACAGGGCTGCAAGGTTACCAGAAGGACATTTGACAGTGGAGCAAGCAAAAGGCGGGAAGCTGGGCTAGGGGCTGATGGCCACGGGGTGTCAACACCTCCAGATATGGGACCGGCCGCTTACGTGCCTTTAGCCAATTAACACCTGTACAACGGCGTGTGATACGCTCCTAGCCAATCAGCACCTGCCGCGAACAACGTAGGTAACCAATGGAATGTAGATTGTGAGCTCCAAAAAAGGAGACAGGCAAAGTGGGGAGACCGGGGAGGTTATAAATACTGTAACTGTGAACTCAGGGGGTGTGCCTCTGCCGTGAGACGCACCCGACTCAGCTGCCTCGTTAATAAAACTTTGCTCC
>JAAGAY010135327.1:0-18648 GCA_011801015.1 Ardeotis arabs
CAAATCAAATCGTTTTTTTTTTTTTTTTTTTTTTAATTCAACGAAGAATGGGACTTGACAGGCTGTTACCTGGGACGTATTTAACATATAACTGCTGTTACCAAAGGTAGGCAAGTGAAAGAAAGTGATAGTTACTAGCTGTAAAAGCCCTCTGCCCCCTGCAAATCTCCAGTTGCACAAAGCCAAGTTTTTGATGTCAAACTTAGTGTAGGATTCCTCTAGCCTACCTCGTCACTGTCTCTGCTGTGACCATCTGAGCTGGTCATCAACATAATTCTAGTAGGAGAGAACAGGGAAACATCAACATTTATGATGAGATAAGTGATATTAAATGAGCCCAGATGACTAGCTTAGATGTAGATGTGAGAACTCAAGGCACCTAAAATGTGATGAAATTAATCCCACTCCCGGATGTAAGTTGAAGAACATCTTAACATAATTTTTATTCAGACCCCAAACATGGAATTTGTTTTGATCCCATTTCTAAATGAGGAAGTGTGAAGAATAAGTTGCCCTGGCATGATCATTCACCTCTTTCCTGGCAGTGAAATAACTAACACTGTGGGCAACATTCTCATTCAGCTTCAAAGTTAACATCTCTTTCAAACAAGCAGGAACTGCTTCAAGCCATTGTTTTAGGCTGTCTTCAGGCTTGGTTTGATACCACTATCCAGGTCAAGTATTTCGTATCACATCCATTATCATACAATCTAAGCACCTCAAAGTTCCTTCCTTTGTTTACATAGATTTAGTATCTTCCAGACCACCTTTGCAATCTCAAGAACTCAATTTTGTTTTCAACAAAAGTTCAGAGCATCAGAGAAGACAATGTTTTACCAAATAAACCCAATCTGATTGTTGTCTAGAAGCAGATTTTGGTTGTCTGCTCAGTTGCTACTCAATTGACTTTTCAGGTTGCAAAAAGTCCAAAAAGCAGAGAGCTACGACCTCCACCAATACTACATAGGTAATAAACCACGAGGAACAGAAGTGACACTAATCTTACTTGCTTGCTTTTTAAGAATACTAATTTCTATTCAAGTTAAATTAACTTTGTCTATCACCGTTTTCTTTTTGTCACTTTGAAAGTGCTTCTACATTAAAGGCTACAGCAAGGGTTAGCAGGTGTTAGTGGCCCCATTTCAAGATATGATTTACAACACTGTCAGCATTTTACTTACTAGGTAAGCAAAACTGTGTATCTAAGTGAGTCAATTCAAATATTAAGGCATATGAAAACTGTTAACAAGGTCTTCCATGTAGAAAGTCTACTTGCCTCTGCAAATTGAATGGATTTGTGTCGAGAAATACAAACATTTTAAAAATCTGCCATTTTAAGAGTAGTATAAGGATACTAAATATATCAAAGAATATTTTCAGGTTGTACATATTTGCATGGAAATACTTAAACTATACGGGACATATTAAATATATGATAAATCACTTCATACAGCCTATTACCTTGCAGCTGGCACAGAAGAGCTTCATTTCATTCTACTTTCCTATTCACAAAGAATTGCTTTACTATGTGCAAGTGTAACAGAAAGGCAATCTTTTTTCAATTATTTTTTTGAAATTATTGTGCTAGGTCTACATCTGTTTCTATTTCTTAACTCTTATCTGAAATCCTGAATTTACAGTTGGGTATCCCACAGCAAAAAAATCCAGTCTGTTGCAGGTCAGTTTAGAACAAAATTTACATACTCCCTCTGGTTCAGTTTTCTCCAGTTGACAGATTATTTAACCCACAATTCATCCCATATCTGGTAACATGTGTAAACCAGATTTTTTAAAAAGGCATATGGAAATGCCTCATTCAGTTTGCAACGTCTGTATTTGTGAAATAAACATAACAATTTTTGTTAGTGCCATCAAATATCTCTCTCAAAAACAGAACTAAATTAATCCTTGAATTGACAGGGATTTTTTTTTTTTTTTAATTAAATAAATCCCCTATCAATGCCCTTCCCCTAAATATGTATTTACTCAGTGGCTAAGTAAAAGTATACCACTTGCTCAAAAGTAAGTACACACACAGGCCCTGCCCGTTCTATTTATACTCTAATAAAAATCCATCCCTACCAGATAAATGGGATAACGCTTACTTTAGCTATAGATATAGAAATAAAATAAATAAATACAGAAAAAAAATCTATAGAAAAAAATCTACAGTATAGCATATATTCACAGTAATCAACTTTGTAAAGGAATCATGAATTTAACCATTATTACCTCCCCTATTGCTTAGACCAAGACAGACAATGCATTGCCTCCAGCTAGCCTCACTCACAAGGACTACCGGGGTACCAAAGAGCTGGTCATGGATAGTGCAGCATTTACTTGAAAGCCAGATGTATATCATCCAGATTAGTAGCTCCCAAGTGCTTGTTGCACTCCCTCTGAAACAGCATTTTTGGCAACTCAAGGGATGCAAATAGACTAAGATTCCTCTCTGGGAAACGTAGATTGAATTCCCTAAGAGGGATAAAATTAATAATCCATTTGCTTTATCATCACAAGGATCTTTTCAATTATTTAAAAGAAAGACTATGAGAAGATGTTGTATTACAGCAGCATGTGATCACAGAGCTGTGACAGAACAGATGCAGTATCAGCTTTCAGGCAGAACTTTTCAGTATATAATATGTCTAACTGTTTAGGTGGCTGTCTGTGTCTTACATTTTAGTTACAAACACTTTAAAATAAAGAAAAAGGTGAGTCTTCCCTCCTTCTCTCACCAGGATGAAATCAAGGTCATCTTATTTAAGAATTAATTCTCCCTGAGGTAGTAATGTTTAAAATTAAGTGACACTCCATCTAAAGTGTTTTACTAAAAGCCTTCAACTCCTCTAAGCTTTCTAAGTAGCATCTTCTAAGCCTTTAAGAAGTTGCCAACTTTGAATAATATAGTACACAGAGTACCACCCTTTAAGGGAAAGATCATGTATGCATATTGGGCCAAATAAACAGTAAGATTATATAAAACCAAGACACCTAAACCACATGAAAACGTGATTTATAACCATACGCAAGCAGCAGTATCATAGTTTCAAAATTCACTTTGCTGGAATTTACTGCAGGGTACTACAGTGTACTCACAGGATTTTTTACCTATAAGGCTGCTGACTAGGCATGAAAGCTGTGCTAAGTGGTGTACAGTTCTTTTATTTGAGGTAAATTTGCTATGAAGAACAGCATTATTAATCATTAGGTCATCTCAGATTTCTATATCACCACCAAAACATGCGTAGTGTTCTCACTAAGAAAGTCACCACTGATATATGGAGGTGATCTTAAAAAAAACCCAGGACCCTTATTTTTACAGAAGGAGTGTTTTTTGACCTTTTATGACCCACTTTGTTCACAGACATTGTAATTCTGTAGTTCCTTTGAACTTAAGGCGTTTTGCTAACTGTACTTCGACAGGATACCTGATGTACTGCCACCAGTCAGTAGAAAAGCAGAAGCTAAAGGACTACCAGCCCTTTCTTATACATACTGATGTATATCCACATATAGGAGACGGTTTATTTTTTCATGAATTAGCTTAATATGTCATGGACATGTGGGAGATGTTGAACGAGAAGGAAAAAAATATTCTAAGACTGTTCACATATGAACTGTTGTGGAGTAACTACAGAGCTTTGACTTCAGACCATCTTTTACTTTACACAGTGTAATAACTTGCACCAGCCTAATGAATGGGTATAGTTAGAGTGGTGTTAAATCTTAGTGTGGAAATACTTGTTGAAAACCTGCTCACCTGAACACAGGAATGATCACCTGAATCCAGTCTCCTATCTGCTTTTCTCCTTGGGAAAAAATAAAGTTCTTTATTCAGTGTTAGAAAGGTTGATTCACTCCAATTTAAATACAATTAGCAAATCGTTACGCAAGCTGCAGTTGCCAGATCTTTATGGCTGGTAATACCTCAGCCAAAGTACACACCGTTTTCTGTTTCCAGTACGACTTTGCAAGGCTATCAGTTGGAAAAAGCAGTTTTCTGGTTGTGCAATGAATCCAGTTGTAGCCAGGAATTAAAGACACAAATATAACACCCCAACCTTGTATTAGACTTAGCTTTCACAGTAGCACTGGTATGTCAGGGTAACCTACAAGGGGATTTGAGCGCCATTTTTTCTTTTTGCTATTCCTGATATGCAGGAACAATGTAAGAGAGCTAGATTTCTGACTTTTTTTCTAGCCCAGATGCATACTTCTTATAAAGATGAGATGTCAGGCACATTTTGGGGAGCAATATATGTATGAGATACTAACTGGAAGCACTACTTGGGTGGGTTGATTTCTGTTCCCTGGTTAGAGGTCGATTTGTTGTGATGGTGTCCAACCCCTTTCTCCTGCATTTCAAAGGCTCACTGATGCAGATAGACCCTGTGTTCCTAACTCTGGATTTCTCAAGAAAATTGCCAGGTACAGATCCCATGCTTAACTCCATTCTTGCCACCATGGGTCTCTTCTCTTACCCCCAAACCAACCCTCCTAATTACTTGGATTAATGTATTCTGAGTCTACCTTGCCATTTCCTAATAACAAGGTTTCCTAACAACAGTTTTCAGAAAAAAAAACTTTGGTGTTAAAGCAAGGGGCACAGACTTAGTACAGGAATTTATTCCCCATGAACATGTAAGAGTTACAGGTTTGTTTGTTTTTAAACAAACTTTTGAACATAGTCCCTGTGGTCTGCTTTAACTATTCACCACCAGCAAATCCTGGGCTTCCTTTGAAGCCCAAGGCCAGACAGCCCCTCCAGACTTCCGCTTCCACTGGCTTGTTTCTGGTGGTACAGACTCTCTCTTACTCAAGGAAACACTTTCTTTTTTTTTGATAATGAGAGGGTTTCTCACTCAGGGTTTCACAGGGCACTGGCCACTAACGATAGAAATAAAAGGGCGGACGTTGCACACTTCTGGTCTGTCTGCAAGAGCTCAGGAAAGGACCTTGAGCTAAAAACTGTTAATCACACTCTCAGTCTAGGAATTCCTTCTCTCATTACAGTTTGATCGTATCAGTACGACTGGAAAGTAAACCACAGTATTTCTGTCAGTTGGAAATATTGAGTGTTTAAAAGTAAACCAGCCTTTTTGGCAGGACCTTGAGTTCCTCGTCCCATTAATTTTCCTTCTTAGCTCCCTTCAGCCGTCAGTCTTACATAAGGGCAACTAAACTTTGAGCCATGCAACACTAGATAAAGCTTGCTTCATATCCTATTTATGCTTCTCAAGGTAAAAAGGTCACCAGAAAATGATTTAAGAAGCGTTTTCCCCCACACTTACTCAGGACTTCTCCACTCCTTTCTGGCCCAGTCAGCAGGATAGCTAGGAATCAAATCATAATGCCAGCTTGAACGGCCTTCTTAACCCTTCCTCCTCCTCACATTCGGAGTTACCACTCCTGAGCCATAACAGTTCACAGCATTCCCTAAGTAAGACATTGTATTTAGCTCTACAGAGCCACTTCACTGTGAAAAGGAAAGAGGAAGTAAGGATAGTGTCAGTATATTTGTCCACTAACCATAGTTCCAACTTGCTGTCTTGCTGGCTTTTTACGTCATCCCTGAAACAGTCTCCTTATTCAGCAAAGTTCCTAACCCAAGTTTACATAAATTTCCTGCAGCAGCCTTCTCTGCTAGCCTGTTCCAGAAGTTTGTCATTTATGACATACTATCCTTAGCTGCATGCTCTGCTTTTTTTTTTTTCTTCTGAAACTAAACAACTCATTTCCTCTACGTCTGTTACAATAGGAAATGCACACGTATATGAAATTATTCTTGGTTTTCAACTCTCTGTGTTGACCAGGACCCTTTGATACGACAGGAAGCATCCCAGAAACAACATAGATTTTACGATACCTTTAAAAAGGGACCAAAAGTTGCTGTAACAGAGAGTGAACGGTTGAGTGAACGGTGCAGAACAACACTAAGTGCTTTTCTCCTTAATGTCTAGCAATAGTTATTTCACAGACTGAGAAGCTCTGATATCTGATCTGTTAATAGATGACAGGAAAGCTGAACTCAATTTCCAGAGGTGTTTTTGTGCTCAATGTTATATTATGGAGACTCACCTACTGCAACTCCTGTTTTTGTAGGTTTCAAAGGCCACCCAAAGATCTTTTAGAGAACAGTAATTGCCATCTGCCGGCCAAGCCAGGAATGGGCTTTGTCCACAATTGATTTCTTTGTCTGGCTAAATTTGGAAATGGATTTGAGCAAAGGAGACAGTGCAACGTGGGAGCAGGCCAGTGCCACCAGCAGCTGAGACTGCGCACTGGGACAGACGTGTGCTTGTGCTTCTCACACTGGAAAAGGAGGAGAAAAACTGCGGAGGAGGAGATGAGTTCGGGGGATCCATTATGTTACTATGGTTTGTTGAGGTGTTGCTTTAAAAATAGATAGCCAGCAAAATTATTGTTATCTTCTTGTCTGGAAATTAAACTTTAAATTTTATACTTTTGAGTGACAAAAAGAGAATGGAGGGGAGACAAAACCCTTGCTGCTGGGAGAGGAAGGCCAGGTCTCTGCAAATCTCTGTCTCCAGATCCGAGCTGGTTAGGGGCAGCAGGGAGACAGTAATCCCTGCCCATTCTCACCCAAAATCCTGTGTAGCACAGCATGCTCATCCCCTGTGTGAGCAGAGGGGACCCTCCCCTCTCATCTGCTTTTTTCCTGGCTGTGACTTGTTGAGTCTCCAAACTCATTTTACAACCTGCCCCAGCTCTCAGACTCGAACCATTTCTCCTTATCCTTTCAATTCAGAACCTCCAACATTTTCCAAGTCCTGATGACCCTCCCCAGTTTGTAAACACCCCTTTTTGCTCTGGGATGGCCCAAACCAAACACAGTACTCCAGACATGATCCTGTAAGTCTCAAATACAGGGGAATAATCACTTCCCTCAACCTGCTGGCCATACTTTTGCTAATACAGACCAGTAAGTGGCTAGTTCTCATTGCTGCAGGAGAAATTGCAGATGCCTATTCAGCTGGTTGCTCACTAGCACCTTTCTGCAAAGCTATTTTTCATCCTGTGTATACCCATCCTGCACTGGTGCATAGAGTTATGACATCCTGGATGCAGGATTTTGCATTTGATTGACTACTTTCTCCAATTTGGTGTCATCCATGAGCTTCATGAGGGTGCAGACCATTCCACTGCACAGGTGGTTGGAAAAGAAGCAAAGCAGCAGCTGCCTCTCAGTATTCCCTGACCTTAGTGGAATTATGATACATGGACTTGTTCTATCATTCAGTATTTTCTGGTAGGAGTTACATAGCTTAACTGCATATGTGAAAAAAAAAACACATCCTTTTATGCATCAACTATTTCCTGTAAGCTTCATAGAATAGTCCCAAATTAACTGTCACTTCCCTTATAAGAATAGCCTTTTTCTATTAACTGTCTCCATATCATCCATGAATTCATTTATCTTTCCTAGATTCCCCTTCAATTATATCTCTCCCAGGCAGAAAAGCTGATTCAGTCTTTCTTCCTATGGAAGACATTCCATATCTTTTGATTACCTTTGGCTTCCTCTGAGCTAGAATAATAGAATCACAGAACATCTCGAGCTGGGAAGGACCCATGAGGATCATTGAGTCCAACTCCCTGCTCCTCACAGGACTACCTAAAACTAAACCCTATGACTAAGAGCGTCGCTCAGATACTCCTTGAATTCTGACAGGCTTGGTGTTGAGACGACTTCCCTGGGGAGCCTGTTCCAGTGACCAGCCACCTCCTCAGCGAAGAACCTTTTTCTCATGTCCAATCTGAACTTCCCCTGGCGCAGCTTCGTTCCATTCCCTCACGTGCTGTCGCTGGTCACCAGAGAGAGGAGATCAGCACTTTCACTTCCCCTGCCCACCTTGAGGAAGTTGTAGACTGCAATGAGAGTACCCTGCAGCCTTCTCTTCCCCAAGCTGAACAAGCCAAGGGACCTCAGCCGCTCCTCATAAGTCTTGCCCTCAAGGCCTTTCACCATCTTGGTTGCCCTCCTCTGGACACACTCCAATAGCCAGATGCCCTTCTGGTAGTGAGGTGCCCAAAACTGCTCACAGTGCTCAAGGTGGGACCACACGAGTGCAGTGTAGAAGTGGACAATCACCTCCCTCGACCGGCTGGCTATGCTGTGCTTGATGCACCCCAGGACATGGTTGGCCCTGTTGGCTGCCAGGGCACGCTGTTCACTCACATTCAACTTGCCACCAACCCAAACCCCCAGATCTCTTTCTGTGGGGCTGCTCTCTAGCCTCTCGTCCCCCAGCTTGTATGTATAACCAGGATTACCTCGTCCCAGGTAGAGAATCCGGCACTTGCTCTTGTTGAATTTCATATGGTTGGCGATTGCCCAGCTCTCTAGTCTATCCAAATCTCTGAAACTAGTTCTGTTAGAGCTCTTTTCAACCCAGGGGAAGGGATAGCTGAGGGTATGGGCACATTTTGGATTTTTACAACAGCAAATGTTTGTACTCTATTTCATTTTCCCCCTCCCATACTAATTCTTAACATTTTATTTGTTCTTGTTAGTGTATCAGAGTGACTTTTTCTTTCTCTAATATAATCACAAGATCTCATTCCCAAATAGCCATGGTTAGCTCAGAATGCATCTTTTTTTTTAAGCTGATGTCAGGTTTGTTCGTCACTTGCACCTACCAACACTGAAATTAATTTGACTGGCATTAAAATGGCTTTCACAGAAGAGTCTTCTGGATTTCTTTGTGAAGGGCATTCATCTTTACAACACCAACTTATCCAATGTCATCAGGAAACTTTGACACATTGTGTTATCAAACTACAAGCTGTGGAAGAATTTTAATATAGCCAGTAACTGGGAAGCCAAATAGCAGGTTAAGTTCAATGCTGAGAAACACAAATGTGAAAAAAAAAACTTCTTAGGTACATAAACTAATGGTCTCTAGTATGTTATTATCGTTAGAATGTTAATTAGAGAAGAGAGATCTTGGACTTATTTTGGCTCCTTCTCTGGCAGCAATAGCTCCCTAAACAATAGTACCTAACAGGAACATAAAACATTAATCATTATTAAGAAGAGAAAATCAAAAAGAAAGTGTTGCCTGCGTCAGAATTAGTCATGCAACAATACCTTTGATACTACATATAAATTTGTTCTCAGAAAGAATTCAACAGAACTAGATAAAGTGGAGAGAGGGCAAATTAGCAACATGACACAGCTTCTACATGAAAAGCATTTAAATTGATCAGGACTCTTCAACTTGGGAAAGAAATCAGTAAGGAAACGGAGGCCTTTAAAATCATGACTTGGATGAAACAGATTAAGGGAAACGTTTGTCTGCTAATTCTCAAAGATCTAAGGGAGATCCAAGAATATCAGGTCCCAAGTTTAACTCAATAATTACTATTTCACTCAACAAAACTGAATTATGGAACTAATCAATACAAAGTGTTTAAGATGCCAGAATTATATACTTACCAAACCAATAGGAAAAGTCATGAGAGAAAGATGAAGTGATAACAAAACACAACAAACTGAAGATTATCTCCAACTCAAAAACTTCATAAATTGCAGGTATCCTTATAGGGGAAACAATGAGAGAGGTATTGAAATAAAGCTCTGTTGAGCTTCTCCCTGTTCTCATGCTCTTTCCCAAAGCACCTGGAACAGGACACTTACACTGATTTTAAACTTCCAAGGTGAAGCACAGATGCAGTTCCCTGCTATCACAGATGTCACAATTTATTTTCCCATATTTTGGGAAATTACACGGACAACCCATCCAGCACTTAAGGAGTGAGGCTTACCTTTGGAAAAGTCACTCTCTGATCATATCCCCTCAGATGAAAAGAACTCTTGATATGAATTAAGTGTGGTTGTTCTTTTGGTCTTGCGACACGGTTGAAAATTTGAAATGGGTAGAAGGAAAAACGTCAAAGTAAAGCACTGTGCTTCCAATTAAGTGAATTTCTTTTTCTTCAACTTAAAAATGTTAGCATTGATGTTTGCATTATCAGCATGTTATACTGAATATAAAGGTATGAAATCCTTCCATGGTTATGTATCAGCTTTCTCCTCTCCCCAGAGTTTTAATTCAATGGGAAGCTTTGGCTTTTCATTCTGATTTGGAACAACATAAGGTTTGCAAATGTTGCAATTCTCAGAAATTTTGTTTTCCTAACAGCTCATTTCTCATCACAGCCTGACTACGAAATGCCAGTGTGTTTGTCTGGAAAGGGAAGGACTTACAAACTTTAATCTCATAGATATCTTTATTCATACAACTGCTAATCCTTAGTGATCCCACTGAGATCTCTCCCTCAGCAGGAAGCTAGAGCGGCAGTGAGCTCACTGAGATTTTTCTGGTCCCTGGAAGCTGGATCCAGCAATTCTCATATCCCACACCCAAACTATCGATCTAAAACAACAAACCACTTTAATCACACAAGTGCTTCTTGGCAAGCACGAAATACAAAAGAGGAATAACGATTCTCCAAACAAAGAAACAGGAATGCTTGTTCCCATTAAGGGTTTCCCTTGGATTTTACTCAGCAGCCCTAAGAAACATGGTTCTCCGGGGCAGACTGTGTTCAATGCTCTTCTGCAATGTGTGATTGCAAGTAAACAGGAGCCCTCAAAGGATAAGATCTAAAAGCACCTTGTTTTTTGTTTTTTAAGGAAAAGCTACTATGCAGGAAAGCCATGTTCTGTCTCTGAAGAGCCATGTGCTACTTCAATATCTTGTTGAGGACTTTTTCTTTACACTGTGTTTTTTACTATGCCTAGCACAATAGGGGTCAGGGATCCCTCTCAGAGGAACCTAGGTATTACTGTCCTACAATGAATAAATAATTGTAAGCATTCAAAACTTGTTCTTCTTGAAGGTTGGACTGTGGTTTGGGTAAGAATAGAGTAAGATTTAAGACAAACCTCTCCAACAAGTCTGCTATAAAACAGACTATGTCAAGTAAACATAAAGTTGGGAAGCTGCGGGTTGGGTTTTTTTTAATGTCTCAGTGAGGCCTAAGACCTTTTACAAATGGGACGTGATTCATGATCCTTAGGTAGGAATGACAGGATACTTTATACCACGATGCACTTAGAGACCCATGCAACTGTGTGTAGGGAGGGGATAGCTTTCCCTGTGTGATATATGGGAAAAGATCTTAAAGATCTTGCTCCAACTTCCATTCTATAATTGATGATTCTTTCTCCCCTGCAAAAACCACTTTTCATACAGGTTTCAAAATTGGCTTTGCAGCTATGAATAAGTATCATATAAGTTTTTATCTCTCTTTTTCCTATCTTCCAAGTCAGATCATAGAATCATAGAATGGTTAGAGTTGGAAGGGACCTTCAAAGGTCATCTAGTCCAACCCTGATGTCTAATTCAACTTCTAAGAGGTAACTTAGAAGAACAGAAAGTTTCTGATTTCAGTCATGTGTTTCGCCATGAAAAACCTCCCCTAATGTGTTGTCTTAGTAGTTTGCCTGTTCTTTCTTAACACTCATTTGTTTAGCTGACAGAGTTAGGCCCATGGAAACTAGCTCTTTACCTACTAGGTTGAAAAGTTCATCCTGTTCTACTTTTTAACAGAACGACAAAACTTTCCTGTAAACTCAGCTCCCAGAATCCATTACAAGTCTACGGGAACTGGCTCTGACCAAATGCTGGCATGACTTTAATAAACCACAAGTTTTGACAAGGTTTTTCACTTTTCTCTGCTAGCACTTAATACAGCTTTTCCTCCAGGCATACCAGTCAAGTAGCATAAGTCTCCTGCAAGAAGCATGAGTCTCTAAAGGAACAAGATTTACCTTTAACAGAATCTCATGCACGAGACCATCTTTAGGGTAGATTTATCATGTCCTATCAGTTCACACGCTGAAAAAAGCATTTCACCTTTCACTTTTTCATAATACTCCTTTAACTCTACTTTTTCCCTAACAGGGACAGCTTTGTCTATATGCACTTAAACTCTTCAGTCACTTTACCACGTAAGCCACAGAATAGATTTCCTTCCAGGAATTGAAAGAAAAGTAACTGAGAACCTAATCAGCTCTTACCTCTTGAAAACAGAAACACAGGTCTAGTGGAATTTAAATTAAGTTTAAAATATTTTTCATAACTGGAGAAAATAACTAAATCTGTCTTCAAAAGATTTGAGGCTCATGCTAAGATGCAGTGTTAGCTTTCCAAACGTAACATACCACCATGCAGTATTTCTGATCATGCTCAGACTAGAACAAGCACAACTTAATCTTTTATTCCAGTTCATTAAACAAAAGTGTTCAGTGCAGCTCAAAAAGTCTTATGCATCGCCACAGCTCCGTAGCATCAGAGGGAAAAGAAGTAAGTTGAAAAATCTTCATAGTGGAGAAAATCCTTCCAGCTAAAACAGAAACCACATAAGGAGTTTTCTCAGAAGGTTACTCCTGATAGAAAGGAGAAGTTTCCTGAATGTTATTTTGAAGGTTGCCTTAAAATCAACCTGAACAGATTTCTTCATGTTTTGCTAAAAGGCACACAGATAAACTAGTGTCTCTCTTAATACTGACCAGGGCTGAGTGGTGTTGGTCTTTGTTGATAAACCTCAAAATATCTGAGAGGTTTTCTTTGCAAAGAAAAATCACAAATTGTGAGTCATTCCACTTAGGTCAACTTCTTTCTGTTGACAGCTGCTCCAGCTCCACCACAGCACAGCCTCCAGCCACAGGAGGGTTCACAAAAGCCACCAACAGAGGCCACATCAACAGGGAACTCGTAACATTCACATTTGACCTTTGTTCCCAAAGCAAATCCCTTCTGAAAGAGTCAATTAACCTTCGCTGTCACATCTGTAAAATGGTGTTAAAATTCATCTTCTTCACAAGGAAAGCTGTGATGAAGTTTACTGGCAAATGTAGATCCCAAAGCCCGTTTGTTTTCTTAAGAATAGACTCAAAACCATAGTCATTGTCAAACTCAGGCACCATCTTACAGATATTACTGTAAGCAGCAATACAGCGGCAGGAGTTCCCTCACGTCTCACATCCCACTCCCAGCCTTTTGCTTCCTCCCCAGTGCTGCAGCGCACGACTCAGCTGTGCTGTAAGCCAGATCGGGGAACTGATCAGCTTCAAAACAAAGAGTCCTTCTGCTTTTTCCCCTCACCCTCCCCCCCATCTTTTGAAGCCAGTTTAATTCCCTGATCTGGTTACCAGTCCCACAAACAGCTGCACCTTCGTAACTCCTTACGTCAGCACTGCTGTTGAACTCCACACATGGTGTTATCTATAAAGTGCTGGGTTTGTGTGTGGTTTTTTTGTTTGTTTGTTGTTTTTTTTTTTTTTTAAAAAAAAATTTAGGCATATCATTATGTATGACCTGCTGCCATTGAGAAACTGGAGGAGGCTAATGGCAGGAAGGGTAGGTATCCCCCTCTCTCTGGAAGGAAAGCGAGAAGGAAATGCTCAGCAGTTACCAGGTCTCTGAATCTTTCTTCGAGTGAGGCGTTCTGCTCAGCCCTGAAGAGACAAGCACCTGGAACACAAACAGAAACCCCCTACTCATCAACTACAGAGCACACTTGAGTTGAACAGCTGTTTGCCTACAGTATTGTAGAAGCCTGTAGGCATCTCAGGTATGTTCAGAGAAGAAAGGAAAAAGAAAAAAAAAAGAAAAAAAAAAGAAAAAGAAAAATAAAGCCTGCCTAATATTTCATTCAAATAATCCTAATGAGCAAGGAATTACTCTCATGTGCAAATTAAGCCAACAGGAGCTGAAATCTATCACCTCTTATGAATAAAAGGCTTATTACTGTCTATTGGCATGCTGCATGTGCACTTCAGAGGTCTCTAATTCTTCATAGGTCATTCTTCTGTTTCCAATTAAAAAATCTAAATGGCTGTGATTGGAGATGACTGCAAGTTCTGCATTGCACTTTTCGCAACAAACCATCCCAATACAAACTTCCTGATACAGCAGACGTGACTGCCCATTTTTTGGCAGTGACACATGCCAAACAGCTTGTGAGGAGAGCTCAACTTTGCTTAGCGATGTCTGGTGTGAACTTACACTGCTAGATACCTTACATTTCTTTGTTGCACTGGGACTAGCTTCTGTCACACATGAGAGCATGACACACCAGGAGAGAGAGGAGATATTTTGCCCGAATCTTTTCTTGCACCTCACTTCTGCGTTCCCTTCCTCACCTTCCCTCGGAGGAGAGGGCAACTTCTGGGCCAAGGAGCCCGGTTTCCGCTGGAAAAACGCATTAGCAACTTGCCATCAAAATTGAAAAGATGTAACTACTCATGGATTTTTTTTTTATTAGGAAAATAGAAAGCCCAACTTAGTACAAGGAATATTTTATCTGAAAAACAGGGAGGGAGGAGGCTTTTAAACTGTCTTTCGGCAACAGTTGATGTTAGGCCCCAGCATGCCTATCTACAGCTAACATACATAGTCGCTGCTGCAGAGATGACTCCAGAGCACAAAGCAGCATCAGTAATTCTCCTGCCTAGAGGCCAGCAGCAGCAATCAATGGTTTAATTTTGCAGATTTAAAAAGAGGAGAAATAACGCCAGCACCTAAAGCAGCCTTAGAATTGATCATACAGGGCTCAGTCTCAAGTGAAGGCCCTTTCACCGCATGCGTGCTGAGCTCAGCTTTCTCCATGGAGTACACGTCAACGTTAGGAAAGAGTGGGATAAAGATAGATTTTTAAATTAATCTTACTTTGCATAGCAGCACTGTACATGTAAAAAATCCAGTTTATTGTGCATTGCTCAGATCTTTGCAGACAATGTAGCACAAGGCAAATGTATGCAACTACCTGGCAGGAGATATTCAACCAAGGATCTCCCTCTGAGTTTGCCGAGCAAATCCTGGCGTCCCTTCCACCGGCACCAAAAGGCCAGTGCTCTTGCTCACCTTCTCCCATTTTGGTAACAACTGGGGAAACAGGCCTGGTCAGACTTTTCCTGAACATTTCCCTTCCTGACCAACATACTCAATACTGTGGTTGACAGGACAGCTCTTCATCCCATCCTCTCTTTTGATTATGGTTCCTCACCTCTGGCTTTGGAGTTTGACTCCTGACACTGAACATGGCTCTTGATTCCTTGTTTCAGTTTGCCCAGACGATCTCAATAAGTGCCTTGATTATTACAGTGATCAACTGAACAGGGAATTAAGCAAATAATGGTCATTGCAAAGTACAGAAGATAACTGAGAAAGATGAATATTGTGACCACTAGCAGAGCAGAAAGAATAGACTAATGTAGCAATCACCATAAGCAATAAAGAGATGATCTGGACAAACAGTAGGAAATGGGTCACTGTGGCTGTGCCTGGTTTGGTTTGAAGGCTGTCGGAGTGAAGGAAGTCAAGATGAGAAAATCGCAGCAATCAAAAGAGAAGACAGTTAGGGCCCATACATGCATACTTTGGTATCACGGATGGAGTGAGAAATTCAGATTTTATAGGTGTGTTGCATCACAGGAAGAATTACAGGATTATCAAGGGGGAAAGAGGGAACGTAATGAGAATTTGGGAGAATGTTGTTAACTACACATGCTTTCTGTTAAGTTCTTTACCTCTACTTCCCCTGAATTACTTTGTGCTTATCTTAGAGAAGCAGGGGAAAAAAAAAAAAAAAAAAAGATCAAGTATACAGAATACGACTGTAAGTCAAAGAAAACAAGAACGAATGAGGAACAGATGCCTTAGAACTTTCTTGATCAGTGTACATCTACTGTGTTCACTGATTGCTCTGATTAGATGATTCCCATGTTATTTAGGACAGGGCTCAAACCCAGATTACCTTATAGTTTTTTTCTCTCCAGACACCCATCTTAATTTCTTTGCACAGCACTTAAGTCCCTCCTGCTTACCACGATATCCAAGATAATAAATTCCCAACCTCGTCAGGTAGGTCTCTCAGAAACCCTATGTCCTTCCAAAATGTCTTTGGCAGCTCCTCCTTGCTACCTTCTGCATAGATGGATGACAGCAAAGCTGTTCTTCCTGTACAGCATTAACCATATTGTTCACTTTGAACATTCATCCATTTCAGAAAGCAATTCTACACAGGCTTCACATTCAGAGGCCTCCTGTTTCTTTCCTTGCATGTTTTTAGGAAGCAGCTTCTGATACAACTGACCTATTTCTCAGCTACATCTTTGGATCTCATCTGGGATGTGTCAGCACTGCTAGAGGCACTTCAGCAAAGTCCAAAAGGAGGAGATAAATTGCCCTTGGAGAGAGGAAAGAACTATCTGCACCACATGTAATACACATGTTAATATGTATTATGTATGACTATGTTATATATATTATGTGCAGCTAACGTTTTCCACTTCTTTCTCTTTAATAATGAAAACGTCTCTAACACAGCTCTGCTCTAGTCTCCTTAGCCCCTCGCCCTTACGTTTGACAGCATCTGCAACAAGCAGCACTCACCCTTTTTTCCCTGGGTGGGGGATGCAGCAGCCAATGCAATACTCAGCATGTCTGCGATGTTTAGCTGTCCTCTCTTCATGCTCTTTTCTAACCCTCCCCAGATGCAACCAAGCCAGTAGGGGAGGGAAACTCTCACAGTCAAACTCAGAAAGCACTTAGTGAAAACAAATAAGGTTGCTAAGGAACCGTAAAGATAAACTCCAACTCACAAAATCCAGGAAACAGAAATAAGTTCATATGCTCTTTTCAAACACACACCACTCATTGCTCTCAGTGCTGTCTGCCACACTACACTAGCACAGAGCTAAGGTTGTGATTATATGTGCCCAGGACTGATTCCCACAAATGTGGGAATCCCAAGAACTTAGCACATCACACCACTCAATGGTATCTACCTCTTAGCATGTTGCACCACTCAACAGTATCTGCCTCTCTTCCTACTTTTAAAAATTACAATACACATAAAAAGAGCCAGGTAAACTTATAGTGCGGGTGGACTGTAAATTCTGTGTATATCATCAGTTATCTATAACAGCAGCAGCCTAGTTAGCAGCAGCAATGAAGATGCCAGCAGCACAGCTGGACGACATCAGCACACAAAACAAGGTCTCACAGAAGGCACAAATCAAACCCTCCCTGCCATTGCCATCCTGCCAGCTAGAGACAGCACAGGCTTTGCTGATTTACAACTCCACCTCCCTTTTACCACACAGGTACAGCCTCAGGAGCCATGTTTTGCCCACAGGGATTTTCTTGAAACCAAGTTTATTACTATGCTCAACCCATAAATTAAGCACCTCCACCACATTGGGAGGTAAGAAGATGAAAGCCAAAAGGAAAGAGGTGAACGTGCCAGTTACTCCTTGCCCGTGCCACACAGACCCTGGGGCCATGTTTATGTGTTTCAGAGCCTGCTGAACTCTAGAAGCAAGGGGCAATTGAGGCAAGGCAAGCCCCTTTCATCAGCTGCCACATGTTCTGTTCCCCATGCACACAGGTACATTGCAGCACCTGACAAATTTCCTCACAATTTAAGACTCTGGGAAATAAGAACATGTCACCAGAAAGGTTATACTTAGCCCTCCTATCTCCATTCACCTTGAGGAAAATCAGATACTCAGAATGTAGCAATTGCCTTCCATGCAGAGGTGCAGGTGTACACGCCGTACATCAGACATCACATTAGCCACCAGCCTTGTGGCTTAATCAGTGCTTCACACCAAGGCTGAAACTTCCCTGAAAGAAATGAGGTGAACTCAGTTGCTAATTTGGCTTCATCTTATCTCGTCATACAGAGATCAGAGTGGTGGTTCTCTGCCATAAAAAATAAAGAGAGCCTTTCCACTTCCCACTCAGAGTTTGCACCAAAATGGCACCACTTTGAGTAGTACGAAGTATTTATTAGAAATGGAGCAAATTTTAATCCTTGCTAACAACATACCTTGAAAATGATTAGTATGAAGCAGTATAGCCAAAATATCCTCACACTATATCCAGGAGAACTTCTCCTTGCCTCACATATCTAATGCATTTTGTCCACCATGTGGCTGTATTTCACCAGTACAAAAACTAAGAATAAAAGGGTATGTCAGCAGGTGTAGTAGCCCTCACCTGTCCAAGCGTCCTCGTCATACAAGGAGCAAACCAGCAGCAGCATTGAACAAAACCAGTTCCAGGATGCAACAGCTTCTCTCTGAAGGCTACTACTGAGTAACTCTCACTTTTTACATTAAGAGGTAACAGGACATCAGATGGTCGACATTACAGCTATGAAATTCAGTTTTTAAACACCAAATTAAGAACCAAAGTTAGCTTCCAAATTAGGAAAATACAACTTAGACTTTTACGACTATGGGCATGCTGTCTTTTACGAACTGAACAGTATTTCACTATTAGTTTTACGACTATAAGTTCATAAAAGACAGCATGCCCATTAGTATAACTCTTCTACAGCTATTATCAAACATGGTTTTCAGTCAAAACTGTAGCAATTTCTACTTCAGAAAGATATGGTGGGAAATACAAATCTGAAGTAGCTTATGGAATTATCAGTTTCTCAAACACATGGTTATAGATCAGAGAAAAGGATTTAGAGAGATACATACAATTTATTTTGTGTAATGATAGCAAAAAAAAAAATTAGGTAACACATTGAAGATAAATGTTTGTGCCCTCAAAAAGATCTAAAACTTTTAAAGACTTTTTTTTTTTTTTTTTT
>JAAGAY010135328.1:0-55238 GCA_011801015.1 Ardeotis arabs
GGTGAGCACAAGGTCGAGCATGGCACCCCTCCTCGTCGGCTCCTCTATCACCTGCAGGAGGAAGTTGTCGTCCACGCAGTCCAGGAACCTCCTGGACTGCCTGTGCCCTGCCCTGCTGTCTCTCCAACAGATGTCGGGGTGGTTGAAGTCCCCCATGAGGACCAGGGCTTGTGACCGCGACGCTGCTCCTATCTGGCTATAGAGTGCTTCGTCTGCTTTGTCCTCCTGGCCCGGCGGCCTGTAACAGACCCCCACCGTAACGTCCCCTGTCCGTCCCCGTCCTCTGATCTTAACCCACAAGCTCTCTGTCAGCTCCTCCTCCATCCCCAGGCGGAGCTCCAGTTGCGGTCAATTGTATGGGATTCAACAAGGCCAAGTGCCAGGTCATCCACTTGGGTCACAAAAACCCCATGCAATGCTACAGGCTTGGGGAAGAGTGGCTGGAAAGCTGCATGGCAGAAAAGGACCTGGGGGTGCTGGTAGACAGCTGGCTGAATATGAGCTGGTGATGTGCCCAGGTGGCCAAGACGACCAACAGCATCCTCGCTTGTATAAAGAACAGTGTGGTCAGCAGGAGTAGGGAAGTGATCATGCCCCTCTACTCGGCACTGGTGAGGCCGCACCTTGAATATTGTGTTCAGTTTTGGGCCACTTACTACAAGAAAGACATTGAGGTGCTGGAGCGTGTCTAGAGAAGGGCAACAAAGCTAGTGAAGGGTCTGGAGCACAAGTCTTATGGGGAGTGGCTGAGGGAAGTGAGATTGTTTAATCTGGAGAAAAGGAGACTGAGAGGAGACCTTATTGCTCTCTACAAATACCTGAAAGGAGGTTGTAGTGAGGTGAGTGTTGGTCTCGTCTCCTAAGTAACAAGTGATAGGGAAATGACCTCAAGTTGTGCCAGGGGAGGTTTAGATTGGATATTAGGAAAAAATTTCTTCACCGAAAGGGTTGTCAAGCATTGGAACAGGCTGCCTGGGGAAGTGATTGAGTCACCATCCCTGGAGGTATTTAAAAGATGTGTAGATGTGGCACTTCAGGACATGGTTTAGCAGGCGTGGTGGTGTTGGGTTGACGGTTGGACTTGATGATCTTAGAGGTCTTTTCCAACTGTAACGATTCCGTGATCCTATATTTATTATTTCCTTCTCCATGCTGCA
Source organism: Ardeotis arabs (assembly GCA_011801015.1). Classification (NCBI taxonomy): domain Eukaryota; kingdom Metazoa; phylum Chordata; class Aves; order Otidiformes; family Otididae; genus Ardeotis; species Ardeotis arabs. Next base: position 1,158 of record JAAGAY010135328.1, read on the forward strand.
GAGTTCATTAACTTCCATCATATTTGTCCTCAACTAGCTCTTTCCTGAACTGAAGAGATATCACCTGCTGAACCTCTTCTTTTGTGGAAGACATTTGTCCCTCACACTTCTCTGTTCCTTCTGTAGTTCTGCCATATTCATCTACAGTTATAAGGACCAGAACTGCAGCATTCAAAAGATGCCTGCCCTACAGTGCAGTAGCACCTTGATGATTTTTACTTTCTAAACAGATTGACAGCTAGGGTAAGGGAAATGAAAGATAAGTGTGTAGATATTTGAGGAAATTACAACTGAAGAAGAAAGAAGGATGAGTAACCAGATGTGGCACGTGGTATAGACTAAAAAGGAAAGACAGAGATTCTTCTCTATATTCAGTTATGAACATGTAAAGCATTTCATCGTATCCAAAAATGTAATTTAACATATCATTTTATAAGCTTTTACTCTGTATTGTATGGACATTTAAAATTATCACTAACTTAGATGTTTATTTCTAATTGAGGTAACTTGAAAGATGTGTGAAAGAATGTGAGAGGTCTTGTATGATTGGAACCAAGAACAGTGATACACTGAGGACTTTTCTAATGAGAAAAAATCCTCATATAATTTTAAGACAACATAAAAGTTGATTTTAATGCCTACCAGTGGCAGGAAACTAAACCTGTCATTTACCTGCAAGGACACTTACACATAGGTGTACAAGCCACAGACTCAAATCCAGCTCAGGGTGACAAGAGCTCAGTGATTTGATACGAATTGATGTAATAGACATATTATAGCCCATGCAAAAAGAATTAAGGGAGTATCTTATTCCTAATTGACAGATGCCTGAATCCTACGTTACTTTGTGATACATAATGCAGTTGGTAGCTGGTATGTGCTGGGATACTGCTTTCTGCAGTCAAGGAGTAAATTCACAGACATGCAGGGATGATATTCCATGTTGGCAGCCATGGTACAAAAAGGATTCAAGCTGACCCAGTCTTCAGTATTTTCAGAGAAAAAGCAAGGCACCTAATAGGAGTTTTTTGAAAACTAGCATTACATTGTCCCATGATGTGGTGATTCTAATTTAGTCAGCAACTTCGGTAAGTACTCAGTAGTACTTTTAAAATGCACTAATTATTTAACTACTCTTTAAAAGCTGTACTTCAAACAGCACTGGGTCTTACTGCAGTAGAGAAAGTTTCACAGTATGGGTGACAATCTTTTCTCATTCTTCTCCTCAAAGGTAAAATGTAAAAATATGAACAATTATATTCACATTTTTCAAGAATCTTAAATTTTTTTATTAATCCATTTAAAAATGGATCTTTATGCCTATTCTGTCATTGTTAATAGCATACATGGCATACAACAGTCACCAATTGGCCTGCATTGTGAGTCTTAACTCCTTTGGCAACATCTAGATGAACCCATCCTGTTCCTAGTAAATATTGAGCATATTGTAGGTGGAGAAAAGGGATACCCTACTGCAATACAAGCTATGGCTTTTGATACAACTGATGCGTACTGCACCATATATAGTACCTTCCTTTATGCTTTAATTTTTCAGCAGTATACATTTTGTTTGGCTTATCTGTATACATTATCTCACTGGTTTAACCACACTTGTTCAAAGGAGGAGAGTGATGAATATTTCATATTCGTGTGCAGCTCCTTTTACAGAATATATGATGCCTTTTTTTCTTTTATTTTTGTTTTTTTTTTTCTTTGTAAGGGAAAGACAGCCATGTGAAGTATACTCTAATTCTACCAACTTGAACAATTTCATATATACTGTTCCATGAGTCTTCCAAGTACTTAAATGATTTCTGAAGAGTTTTCCTATCATTTTTAAGGAACTGTGTTAGAGCACTCAAAAACTAACACAGTAAAAGAAATGAGGGCCACATTAGGCAGCTCATCTGTGCTCTAAATATTCTTATCTCCACATGTCCCTGAATCCTGTTCTTTTCTGAGCTGCCACTGTGAAGTGCTGTCTCTGTACAGACAAAGGCCATGTATATGAAATTATCTGACTTTTCTCTCCTAAGGCTGCCTCTGCTAATGGGATTAGCTAAGAACCATTTTCCTACCCCTATTTCTCATGACCCACCCTTCTCTTTTCTTTCCTAGGTTATTTATTACTTTTTTTTTTTTTTTAAATTTTGGTCCTGCCTTCTTTTAAAAACCTTCTACTCCCAGGATATCTGTATTTCCCTTAAGTATTCCTAACACTTGCCTCAAAGTGCTTATTAAATTCATAAAGGAAAGAAATATAGTTACATAAGAATATGTGAACATAATAAAAGAAGCAGCTGTTTTAAAATGTATCTCAAATGCAGCTCTAGTGAGAGGGGGAGGAGGGAGGAATGAGAGGAATCAGTGTATCAGCCCTGGGGAAAAAGTGGACTAAATTAAAAAGGCAATTAAGAAATGCTGAACCTCTGCCGTGTCAATGAGCTTCTATGGTAGATAAAAGTGTGACGAAGAAAAGCATAATCATGCCTATTGTTTTAGAACAATGAAGTGTGTCCTGCTTGTAATGCTGTTGTTTTAAACATATCTCATAGTGTTTCCAGTATTGCATGTGAGCTCAGCAAACAGATGATAGACAAGGCATTTTTGGCAGAAGGGCAAAGGACACTTTGCTTCAGCTAGTAACAAATTGCTTTCATTAAGGTCTTGGAGCATTTTTCTCCTGCATGGTCTCCACAAGATGTTAAGCATAAATGGGAACCCAAAGTTTTGTCTGAACTATGGAGTAAAACCTAGATGGAGGCAAGTATAGTTTACTTTGAATGGTTTGTATGTGGCTCACTTTAGGACAGGTTTAGTCTTTGTGTGGATAGGCATAAGAACTTGCACTCTCCATCCTATAAATAACTAAGGATGATTAGACTGCAACTTTTATAGCAACTAGTATGGACCAGCCAGTTAAGGCTGACCATTTTAATAGGTAACATAATTAGAATGGTGATTTGCTCAGGATACAACATCATTTAGTAGTATCCTGATTCCCTTTCCTAATGTGCTTTAAATGATGCCTTTAGTGATGTTATAGAGATGTTGTACAGCAGCACTTGGCTGTCATGAGGCAAAATGTCTGTCAGCATTCCTGGTGAATCTATGTTTTCAAAAGTGGATAGTGTAGCCTGATATTATTTTAAAATGTATTGCCTTCCCCTCTTCACGAAAGAAGCACTCAGCTGATATGCAAACTCAGCTTCTGGTAGAGAAAATAAGGTTAATAGGTTGTTACTGAACAGTTAGAAAATATAAACTTTTTTATTTTGTAGCTTGTCTCTCTCCTAATCTGTAATTTTAATTTGAAGTAAAGAACTTCACGCTCAGAAATGAGGAAATACTGTCGCATTATAACATGTAATGTGGCTTTGGGATGTTTCAATTTAGAAATGACTGCAATATGGTATTTAAATTTGAAAAATCAGGTTTGATCATGTGTTGTGTCCTCTGTTTAGAATACTATTTTGTGAAGTATATTACCACATTACTTCTTGACTGTGCATTTGTAAATCTTTATTTTGAAAGTTCAATATCTCAGCTGTATAAATTTGCTTTAGATTTCCATTCCAGATGCAAATGTTGTCTGATAAATCTAGTAAAAATTGGTCAGGCAAGGAAGGGTATTTAAAACTCTCATTGGTTCTGCAACACAGGTCTAACACAAACACCACAAGAAAAGAGATGGAAAGGCCAGGCAGCTGGATTCAGCAGCATCAAAGACTGCATGTTCTCTTTCTGCCAACACCAGAGCTTCTGTAGAGCAAATTAGGAATGAAAGAGATGGTATGTTATGTACCAAAGTGTGCTTTCTGTGCTTCCACTTACAACATAACTGATGTGCATTGAATAGCCTGGGGTTAAGTCTGCAGATTTTTCAATTGAATGTTACTCTTATATTTATCATTTTCAACATTCTGTAATAACGTATTTCATAATTGCATTATTAATGACCCGGGGAAAAACAAAAAATAATCAATCATGTTGCCAGGAGAAAAGGAAACAAAGTACTTAACTTCACAAAGAGTAAGGAAAAAAATATTTTTAAAAATCATAGTGCATTCATGCTATGTAAAAGAAAGGGAGAAAGGAGCCTGACTTCTTTTTTTAATGGCAATGCATGATGCTTTGCCTCATCTGTTGAAAAGGTAAAAGCTGATTCTCTTTTTAAAACTCAACAGAAATTTATGACAAAATACAATGATAGTACATGAAGGCTAGAACATACAAATGAGAAGCTTACAAGCTTCAAAAGATAGTCCAATCATTCTGCATGCTGTTAAAAGACACTGAATGACATATACCTCTAAGATAAGAGGGACTGATTATCATAGATTAAAACCTAGTAAAACCTCCTGGAGATTGAATATTATATTGTGTTATTTTCCAAGCTTCTGGAGAATAATCTTTCACTATGTTTTATACGAAATAACAGGTAGAAGTCCAGAGACTTCTACCTCTTAATTCATCATTGTATCTCTGTTATTTTCCTGAAAATATAGCAAGGTATTTTGCTCATCATTAAAGTATTTAAAGTACTAGGTGATAATCTGGAACACTATCATCCTATGATTCCCTTAGAAGGAAAATTAAATACAAATATGAGACAGATTATGTCAAAACTACAGAATTATCATACTACTGCGCAATAAATTGTATGTAGAAGCCAAGATCAATGCCTGATAAACTTGATTATTATCATAATCTTCAAATGAAACATAGCACTCTGAAATCAGAGAATACAGATATCAATCAGAAGGAAGTTTGAGCTAACGGGTTTTCACACCCCTGCTTGTAACATGATAAAGTATATATATATATATATATAAAGTGTTTTCAAGAAACCTGAAAGACTTTCCATCGCAAAGGGAACAAGTGAAGAAGTGAAAATAGATGTCAGAAGGAATCCTACCTTGCCTTGGCAACAGAGATGAGCAGCATTGTCCAACAAGTAAGAAGCATTCAAATTCCCAAATCGTGGGAATGATGTGTGGCCGTAAATGACAAGTACAATCTTGACACAAGCTGAAGGCACTGGCTTTTTCTTTCTGAGTTGATGGCAACACTTTTGACTTATTAAAGAAGTTGTTAGTTTAGGCAGTGTAAAATTCTTAGCACGACATTTCAGATTTCTCTCAATATAATAATTTAACTAAGGATATGTCAAGGATTAATATGATTCACCCAGAACTAAATAAACTAAGAACTGTTATTGGTTATTAAATGGCATTTAGTCAAAACTGATTAGTAGTAAGTAGCTTTTAGAAACACTAATTTTCTGCAGATCTTGAAATCCTGAATTTTGGGTTGTAATAATGGCCCAAATTCCAGGCAATATTTTTGTTCAACTAAATTATAGTACTTAAAAAATTATAATATTAGTGAAGACAATGTCAGTGGCACCACTCTTCTGCAAACCTCAGTCTTAAATTTTAAAGGAACAACAGATGGAATAAATTAAAACTGGGAAGTTTTTACTAGTATAGTGATGATTGAGTGAAGATTTTGTGGTGCCTATTTGCATAGCACATAAATAAAATGAACAGCAGAAAATACTTCTTCAGATAATGTCAGTTTAGTTTTGCTTATTGCTGCTGCCTTCATAGTGCTTTTTCTGCTGTACACAGAAGAGCTATTTCTAAGAGTTTTTGTCTTAATAGAAGTACAAACTTAGGCAGCCAGAAGAAAATGGAGGGTTTTTTTCTCATTTTGTTATATATATATATACACAAACATAACTAAATAGCACAAATGATGAGCTCCTCTTGCTGAATCCATCTGTTATGCCCCAAAGGGTATCTTTTTATGTTCAAGTCCATCTACATGTCTGCATCCAGCCTCCTTGCAGTTGTCCCACTGGTGTGCACAACCCTCTCGGTGAGCTGTGCAATGCAGGTACCTGCTTGCTGCTGCCATTTTACCTGCCAGCCAGAGCAATTCTCATCTGAAAACTCCTGGACTCTGATAGGAAAGCTCCTGTGCCTGTGTGAAAAGATTATGCAACATTAGCTGGAGAGGGATAAATGGATCCATGTACATCTAGGGCTGCTTTGTCACAGGCAGTGCTAAGAAATAGCTTGGCACAGATGAAAAGTGCTGTTGAAGGCGGCATTGCACAAGAGCCGTGATTATCTGAGAGATGTAGATGCAGTGCAGTTGTTATTAGAGCAGCTAGGAGTGCTACCTATGTGCTGCATAAATGCAAAAAGCCATTCTCTGTTCTCTAGTTCTCTACCATCAGATTCTTCTGCTAAAAGGGATAGATAAAAATGAATAACAAAAAGTTAACAAAAAAAATGCTACATATAAAAGCTTGTTGTTTGCTATACCTGAAACAGATTAGCAGACTTCAAAGTAACCACGCAAAAGATGAGAATTTCCTCATCAGGCTTATTTCATGGTGTGGTATGTCACTGGGCTGTGTGACAGATATGAAGTACAATTCACTCTGACTTTTTCTGGAGTATTCTGATGTACTGTCTCCAGAAGTCTCTAAAATTAGGTTTATTATTAATTGAAGCAAACCAGTTTTTAATCAAAAAATATAAGTAAGCAAGAAGATACGATGTACATTAAGTTAACAAACAAAACAAAACAAAACAAAACAAAACCAAAAGAGCAGAAAACAAATGTTGCCTTTCTAACCATAGTTAGATTCCTCTACAGAGGCATTCCTGCTCTCCAGACTTCAAGTCAAGCTTTTCAGTCAAGCAGTATTTAGTTGTCGCCTGAATTGAGCTTTACACTGTACCCTGCAGAAAGGCTGTGCTGACCTTCTAGGAAAGTCTCATTCTTCCCAGCTCTTCTAAGGACTGCTATAGAGACAGTCTCTGGAGATTGTACATACCTTATGCCTTCCACCACCTCTGTATTTCCAGTCCTGCAGTCTCTCTGCTTTCTGTGTTCATCCTTCTCTGCCTGTCCTCCTACATCTCAGGCATTTTTCCCAAATGGAGCAGGCTGCATTGTTCTCGGGGAAGGAGCAATTACGCCAAGAGGGTGTAATTGGACCAGAATGCAGTTGGCAACAAAGTGCAGGAAGTCACAATAAACTGTAAACAAATCCATTAAGCAATTATGCTATCTATCACAGATGGCAAAAGCTGTTATCACTCATTTGCTTTCCAGTATGCTGACATGCCGTACACAGTCGTTTAATTTTACACAATTATTTCATACCCTACTTAGTATTAGCATTGCTATTTTGTTTTTCATGACCATTTTACCCAAGAACAATGAGTTTGAAGCTTTGGGTTTTGCCATGACAAATAGCAAGATTGGGCAGGTAGGCATCATGCTCATGTCTCAGGTCATGTTCTAAAGTGTGTGAGAAATCTGGACTTTTTTTCAACTGTACTTTTCCTTTATAAAGAGTCTTGAGTACAGTCCTTCACACCCAGACATCTGTAGAAGCGTATGATAACCACTATTTCAGAAGAAATACAGAAAGCAAACTGAGGAAATCTAATATACTGCAATTATTATTTAAATAAAACAGGGCAAATAGCTGAACTAGTACTTGTCTAAGAAAACTTTGGATTTTAAATTTTTTTATTCATTATGACAAATTATTGTTGATCCAAAGAGGCAACACATTTCAATAGATGTTTTGCAAGAAAAAACAAAACAAGTCATTAATATTAGAAAATAAATAGCTATTAGTCATAAACTGTTAAAATAATAATAAAATAAGCATTAGAGTAGCACTATAAAAATTGAGTCTGCAGCCCTGACAATAAAGTTTTGGGTGCACCGGGAGAGAAACTGTCTGCACCAGGGAGAAACTGTCTCTAAGTGAAGAAAACTCAGAGTCTTATTGATATTTTCTCTTTGATCTCTATAATCTACTGTAGAACAGATAATTTGAACATGACCGAATCATTTGCTTGAAAAACTAAAATATATTTCACTTGAGGGTTCTGTGACATGGAAGACAATGTCTCAATCCCGATTTTTTTTCTTTGGTGAGGTTGGCCAGCTGGTTTGCTAAAATAGAAAAGTCTTGAAGGATTGATCAAAACCAGCAGAAATTTTCTAAAGAAAAAAAAACGCCTCCACCCTTACTTTTTGTTTTTCTCCTCTTCACTTGGATCCAGCTCAGATTCGGAACAATGTGCAGAAATGTCATAAAATGTTGCCAAGGGATTTTGAAGTCTTTTAAATACTGTAATTCAGATAAAGTTTAAGTAAGCATCCTGAAAATGGCATTCCTCCATATTTGAATTGCACAGGGTTCTCTTGTTAGCAATTTATATTCCCTTTGGTTTTAATACTATATCAATTATAAGGTAAAATAAACTCTATCCAATCATTAACACTGTTATATTTTCATCTCATATTCTTAACAAGATCTTTTCATTCTGGATCTTTGTAAGAGAAATCTTTAAAGACTCACTCATGCTAGACTACTCTAACCAGTTAGGAGCGTAATAGAAAATAAACAAACATACTTCGTAAGTTACATCTTTTGTTGAATTTTTCATACACACAAAAACTCTGTAGCAGACAATTGAGTTGATACTGAAATTATTCCCTCACTTCTGTTCCATAGCTGCTGTTAGATCAACGGAACTCTGGTAGATTGGCAGCAACGCTGGGGATCTGCCTGCTTGCAAGGTTTTTTTAACTAGTTTGTATATTTTTTTCTGTGGGGTCCTCTATTCGGCATAATCCACTTACCAGTGTCATTTGAGTATTTTCACTCAACACTCTGCCCACTTGTGGTGCACCAGTACGGGTGTTGCTCTTGATATTTCCAATAGCCTACTGTAGTTTTGCAGATTTTTTGTCTTCCTTCCTGTGAACTGATAAGTTCGAAGCTGATTAATATACTTTTTTACATTCAGTTATTAGAGAAGTTTAAACCAGCTTTTACTCTCTTGATAACATTCATTTTCTGTTATTATCATTCAATCCCTAATGTCTTTTTCCCTTCACTTCCTTCCCCACCCAGCATACACATTGGACTATAATCAGGACCTTTGAAGCCCTGCAGTGGATGGCTCACTGCACAGTCAGGAGTTAACTAACTCCTCTCAATGTCATTTCTGTATCTCAAGAGCCTATTTTCCCTGCAATATGGGATTAAATAGAGAGTTTGGATTAAAACTGAATGTTGAATCTTTCCAAAGGTCATTTGATAAAGTTAACATTTCAAGACTGAAAACAGTATAGCTATGCTATTAGGAGAAAAATAGTATTAAAATTCTAGCAAATTAATTCAAATGCATTAAACTGAAAAGTTTTGTAGAACAAACATCACCTAAAAAAAATTCTTCCATTCCACTTTTCCAGCAGCTTGCTGCCAACAATAAAAATGTCACTGAATGCCATTGTCCTTGGAGTTTGTAGGGTTACAAGGATATTACATCACCTAGCAACAGAAACATCTATTTAGGATACAAGGATCAAATGCATTCTTTTAATGTATTGTAGATGCCCCATGGTATACACAAATAAACTGCCATAGAAATCCACATGGTTTGCAAGACAGTCTGTTTATTTGTCCTTGATGTATCAGTGCTTTTAATTTGGAAGATTTTGACCTTTTGCTAGCAAAACTGGTAATAGTCTCCTTGTTATTTCATTTAAGTGTTTATTTATTTATTTTCAGGCTGAAAATCTGTGCTTAGAGATTTACTAACTGTTCTTGGTGGGACTGAAAGTCTGGCACTCATTTTACTGATCCTGCCAGCTGGCTCATTGTCTCTTCTCCAAAGTGAGATTTTATTGAATTTTGGAACTTTAAATGTTAATAACTAGAGTGGGGCAAACAGTAAGTTTACTGGCTTGTAAGAAACTTTCTTTTTTAATTAAAAAAAGTATTGAAATTCTCAGCAAACAGAAGTTCTCAGACCAGTGCCTCCTTATCTGCCGCGTGGCTGTGGATCTTGTAACTTTGTAGGGTCATGTTAGACTCATCAAGAATGAAAAAAATCCTTCTCAGGATCAGTCAGATCAATGAAATGGTTATGCAGAGCAATACTGATACATTTGCACTAATTGTAGAAATCCATGGAAAACCCATTTCTGGATATTAAATGGAAAAATTCAATAACTTTCTCCTATTTAAGCTCTGTCACCCTTTGTAGTCTGCAGCCAGCTCTAGCTTACAGAATACCACGATGATACACAATAAATTCCACTTTTCTAAGATCCTCTGAGAAACATGGTAGAGTATTATTAGTCTCACTGAGCTGGAAAGTGTGTGTGTGGGGCAGAGCAACCTGCCTTGTCCTTCACATTTTATGACTCAGAAGCGAGTTCTGACTTTTCTGCATGATTGTCTAAGAGTGTCTCTTCTCTTTGTGCTTTGTGCTTGAGTTTCCAGTCTGGAAAAATAAAAATGGTAGTACTTAATTTGCTTCTTTACTTTAAGGACAGATCTTCAAAGAAGTAAAACATCTTTGGAAATCTTCCCATAAGACTGAAATTTTAAGATCAAAATCTTTTCCCAGAGACCAGCCTAAATTTCTTTTTACTCATTTCTAATTGACATAGCTGTATTATCAAAAGCTAAAATGTAGAGAAAGCCAAAACTGAAGTGTGATTTGAAGAGCTATGCAGTTGCATAGTGACCCATCAAGTCATCAAGTGAGTGCAAACAGCGTTAGGTATTCTAAACCATTCTAATCCTCTTAGAAATCCACATGGACATGCAAGTGTGGCATCAACAAAATTCAGTGAGCAAATGACTTTGCACTATGGGATTCTGGTGGAGCTTGTGTTCAGCATGAAGAAAAACAGAATCTAGCCTAAAAAGTTCCTGTAGTTTATTCCATCATTTGTATTACTTTAAAAAAATATGAGTGTGTCTGTGGCATAACCAAACACCTTAAACAGAAAGCTATCATAAAGGAGCAAAAGTCTAGTTGGTCAGCTGTTGATAGACTGTCCCTCAGACATCAGAAGTTTTAGTCAACCTGGGAAGTCCGATTTTTCTACTCTGCTTATATCATGTAATAATAAAAATAATAATACTGTAAATTTAATTTATATCCAGAATTACAATGTAACCAAGCCACATAGTTGATAAATATATCAAAAAATAAGACTAGTTTTCCAAGCCAAGCACACAAATGTTACTACAGGCTAACACACCTACAAGGCTGATATACAGAAGTCCCTTGGAGACAACTAGCTGATATATCAAGGAATTCTCAAAGACTGATTATTAATGCACCAAAGCAATATAAATTCAGTGAAACAATCAGAAGACATTAAAGAAAGGCAGTTTTATGTCTACTTCAGGCCTGTTCTTCATATGGTATAAGTCAAAGCAAATCCCTGTCACATTGTAATTTTTTGCTGTGGGATGATGTGATGGAAATAAGAAGGCCACTTAGCTCTTTTCTGTAGCTCATTTAAAATAACCCAGATTAATGGGAACTTGTCTATTTTACCCTTGGAGGGGATGATAAATACTAAGAATTATTATTTAAGCCATTCAGTTGTCCATTAATAATACATTAGTAAATACCATATGATCAGATTTCATTGAAGTATGGTTTCTGTTGTTTGGTTTTGGTTTTTTTTACACCAGCTTGCAGCTCAGCCAAGTGTTAGCTTAAATACCAGCAATATTTCATTCATGAAGGGTAAAGGTTCTGCTAGCTTCTACAGGTACACATGTTGCAGAAAGGAGGAAAAGTAGGTCCGAAATACCTGAAATACTTCTGTATCAAAGCTGAGGAAGCACAGAGGATATTTTCAAACAATTAGACAACAGAATATCACAGAAAGTGCAATGGTTCTTCTCCTGATTTTCTCCAAAGCCTAATGGCCCAACACTTCACTCTGCTTAAACAGTTCAATTCAATCTTGCATCATGCGAGAAAGAATTCTTCAAATTTCAGGAATTTCTTTCCTTCTAGAGCAAGATTAAAAAATAATAATTTTAACCCTTTGGCAATTAGTGTTATTTTTGTTCTCATTCCCTCAGAGGCTGTTAAATTGGTTGGAAATCTTAAAAAGATTACATCCTTCCCTGGAGTTGCTTCTCCTCTAAAAGGATCTGTGGTCTTTTTATAATTTCTTAGGAGATTAAGCCTTTCCTTACTGAAAATGGCTGAGTTTCCATTTTGTGAGTAATGACTGTACTTCCTTAGGTCTAAATTTACTCTGTTTATGAGCAATAGTCAGTTGTCAAGTTCTTGCATTTTTTTTTTATTAGTGACTGTAGGTAACATCCTTCTTCTTCACGCAATGATAGTGAGCAAACCTGAAAGGAACCTGTTTCTTACTCTCACTTTCCAAAGGAATGAGATGCAAGTTTGTTGTTTTTTTTTTAAAAAAAAAAGAAAATATTTATCTAGTCAGATTAGTATCTATATATTCTTCATATTTCTTGATTGGACTGGCATATATTTCTATGTCATCCCATGCCAGGACAAATCCTGTAGCAGCTATTCACTAATTTGTTTTATGTGTGTAATTAATTCAGTCTCTGAAATTCATTTCAGAGATTCATTTAAAAATAATTTTTAAAACAACCCCTGGAATTTTCAAATAATGCTTTCATTGTCTATTTTCTGCTGAGTATAAAAGTCCATTCTATTTTCCAGTCTGTGTTGTTTTAACTTCCTTCTGCTAAGAAAACTTCTAGTTTATATCTATAAACACATCCAGATGTCTGTGTGTTTGGGTATGTATGCATGTGTAAATAATAGGCAACATAATTTTTCAACTTTGGGATTTTTGGAGACTCCCAAGGGGATTTGTTTTAAGAACTACTGGTATAAAGTTCATGACTTTCAGAATTTTAGATAACTTTCAGAGAGTCATCCATTTTGATGAAGTAGCATATTATGAAATTAGGTGCCTAAAATTAGACCAATAAAATTTTATGGAAGCATACAGCCCTGAAACAAAAAAACAATGCAGATTTTAAATTCTCTCCAAAGTAATTTTTTCTCGCTTTCTGTCTTCTTTTTCAGTTTAATCCTATGACCTACATAGAAGAGAGGAAAATCTAGCCAGTGGTCATCTAACTAGACATTAATTGACACATCACATTATGTGACCTCCATGTAAATAAAATATTTTCAGTCTCTAGCTCTTGGTTTCCTTAGCTCACAGAGAAAAAAATTATTCAAAACTTGCATGTGTTTTAGCATAACAAAGAGCTAAAGTTTCTCTGCCTTACTGTTCCTATGAAACCAAATTGGCAGAGATGGTAATGTCATCTTGAATCTTGTCTCAATAAGTACTCTAAGAAGAAAATTACCCTTGGATGCTATAAAAAAATTATTGACAGAAAGGTCCCTAAGAGCCTTCCCACCTACCTCAAGTAGTAAGGGATTGTAAGGCAATAAATAGTAAGGTAAACCTTAGCACTTGAAGGAATCCTGAAATCGAGGATTCTTCCTCTAAAATGAGAAAAATTAATGTACTTCAGCTGCAGGTTCCAGGGCAGGAGAACATCCTTTGTTCATTATCTTTAAACCTTCCATCCTGCCTCGGGAAGCAAGGTATAATTTTTTCTTGTTAATCAGAACAATATCAAAATACCACTTATGTTTGTCTTCACATTCAGAAACAAGTCTTCATTACAAAGACAAACAGGATATTTGAAACTGTATACACAAACCCACTATGTTTTCAAATTTCTGTATTGGAAGATCCAAAGTAATACATCAAATAACGAAACACTTAACACATTAATTCATAATTTACTCAGAAAAGAAATCCCTTGCAGCTATGATAAAACACTTAAAATGTCTAATTGTTCTCCAAACATGAACACTTATACTATACAACACTATAACGCATCAGCAAAATAAGTAGAAAACTTCACAAAGTTTAGAGATTTTACATAAATGACAAGGTTGGGTGATATAGGATCAAGAGAATAAATTTTGAGAGATTGCAAAACACAGGGAAATATGTTCTCCTAATCTGAATTTTAGGATATTAGAGGTATCTAATTAGTTCGTGTCCTTGAAGAAACCCTATGAAATGTTCTAAATTAAAAAAAAAAATACATATTTGTCTGAGTGGATCTTGAAGTATACCATGCACTTATGTGATTTTGTATACTGCCTTAAAAAGCACTGTTATTTATACTTATCTTGAGATGGCTAAAATTTTGCTAAAGAATTAACCCCAAGTTTTACTTCTTTAACTCTTTCTGAAGCCAGGATAGAGGATTCATTTTTTTATGTGATACTTCTTAATGAAATGATAACTTATCAACCATAATTGTTTCTAAAACATTACTCATCATAAGTAAAAGAGTGTTAGTGTGTCAGCATAAACTCCTGGAGTAATTTACATTGATTGATTAGAAACTGTTATTTTATCCATTTTCTTTAAATATTCTTTCATTCCAGAGTAAACAACGACAGCTAATAGACATGGTATCTCACTGCTCTGTGATCGAAGACTAGCTTTTAGGACAAGAAGTAAATGGAGGTCTAATCCTTCTAGTGCCTTTTAGAGGTACTTAACATTGGTCTGCAAAGAGCACTGAATGAAACGAATCTACTAAGTCATTTGTCCACTCCTCTGCCAAAACAAGATTGCTTGTCTATGATATACTTATGTTTTTAAGTGTGATATCCAGTCCAGCCCTAAATTATTCAGCTGATGTGTTACTATTGCCATTATATATACGAGACCTATTTTATAATGTAGGTCAGATTTCACTTTGCTTTATTTCATTTCATTCCCATAATAATACACTTTGCAACAGCTTACACAGTCTTCTCTCCCCTTGCACATGTACTTCTCAGATGCTTGCTGAGTTAGCCAAGCCACATCAGTTTGATCATTTTTCTTGGCCACTGAGGCTGTGAAATAATTCTACCTTGCATTCAAAAATCACGGGCTTTTACACCATATTACATTTCAAGACCAAATCTAATTTACTCTCTACCAAATTAATCAAATGTTATTACGTTCTTACATGTTTCTAATGGTATTGCGCTCTTCTATGCAGCATTATTTTCACATATGTTACTCCAAATCATATTTGGAAACCTGTGCATGTAATGTAAGGAAATTTGTCCCAAGGGAGCAACCTGACCTACATGTGCTGAGCAGAGTTCTGCTTCACTTTTTTCAACTATACACACTAAACAACAGAATCTTCTTGGCTACATAGGTGATATGTTGATAACTTTTGCTATAGATTTCTTTATAATCCTCACTATGATGTCTCTGCCTTTAAATATCTACATATTTTATTGTCACTCTCTTCACTTGTTCCTTTGTGTGTTGTTTCTGTTAGACTGAGTAATTATATTTTCAGCACGTATTTCCTCTTTTCTTTAAAATTTCTGTTAATCTAACTCTGATTTGGAGGAAACAGTGAAGAGATATCTCATTTATACTCTAGTTTAGGAGAACCCATTGCAAATCCTCTCTGTGGTATCATTAGGGCTGCCCGCACAAGTGTAATTGGAAATGAAACATCCAAGGAAATTACATTGGCCAGGATGGCTATTGCAAGCAGAGTAAGAGAAGAAGAGTTTTTATCCTTCTGAAAGCATTTTGGACAGTGCCATGGGGGATACAACTCAGAGGAATTTAACCTTTTATCCTGGAAGTGGATCTGAGAAGTCTGTTGAGGAGAGGGAGGGAAGGCAAGAGGGATGGGAGGCAGCATGCTGGACTTCTTCCAATTGTCATTGTGCCCTGAAGAGGTGCCACCTTATTATTGTTAGTGGGAGAAGGTCCTGTGTAAAATGCCAGTACAGGAAAGGAAGCATTCTGAAAACAAAATAAAACAAACAAAAAAAACCCAAACCGAACCAAACCAAACCAAAATTTTATTCTATTAATAAACTGTACAATTCCCATTTGCCAGAATCAATATTATTTAACAGATACATTCTAGTGAAAACTAATAGCTACATATTTTTCTCTTCCAGGATGACTATTTACAGTGTTTATTAGAGTGCAAACTGTTCTCAGAATTGAGCATATCACCATCAATCATGATGTACAGCCTATGTGGAATATATGGAACATCGAAGCACACAAAAAGCACAGAAATATTTCTTTAAAAGCCCACTTCTCTTCACTTATGGGCATTTTAGAAATAGAATATTCAGCTCTCCTCCTTTTATACACTAAAAATGCTGCGTTCTAGGTAGCACTTATACACAGTAGTAGAAAATCTGTTTAATAAAGTCAATTTATCTTGTTGATTCAGATATTTCAGCTATTTTTGAAGTTCAGAGATTTTTCACACCAGCTTTTAACATGCTCTTAACAGCTACCATAATTGAGTTGCAAACTGAACATAATCTCCAGTCAGTGCAATGAACAGTCTTATACTACATCTATCCTATCATAACTGCTAGACCTAATTAATAGGAAGTCACGTAAGAGAGTTGACTGTGTAACAGCTAAAACCAGCACATTTACATTGATTTACATCATCTGAAGGTCTGATCCAATGCCTCAATAAGTAAAGCAAGGGGTGGGGGGGGCAGAAAAAAGAAGATGCTAATAGGAAAGGGTTATTATCCATCTTTCATTATCGAGCACCAGTAGTAGTAAAGGTAGTAAAACAATAGTTGGCCATTTGACAGCACTCAGCTGAAGCACTCTGCCAGCCTTTGAGAAAGATATAGGAAAAAAAACTATTATAGTGACCTTAAGGAAGGTGAATGTAAGTGTAAAAATAGTATTTCTTCGGGAATAGCTGGACTGTGGAGAATAATGTTTTCCTACTGGAGGTCCATCTTCCTCGAGCTCAGCAGAAGATTTTTAAGGACTGTAATTGATCACCCTTGTATCCAAGTCACTGATGATGATCTTTGATTTTTTCTTGCTTAGGAGAGAGCATATGCAACTTTTCCCCCATGCCTGGTATTATTATATTTCCCAGGTATATACATTCAATAGCTGCAAACGCTTTATTGACTTCCTATAATGGTCAGTTGCTGGGAAGTTGTTTTTTTATCTTTTGTTTTGTTTTTAAAATATTCCTTTGATGGTTCTGACCATTACCAGACAGCAGGAATGAGACTATATAACCACATGATGAAGTAAAGAAAGTATAGTTTTTAGCATATGCATCTAGTGAATAGCTTTCAAAATAGTACAGTTATGGGAATTTAAAAATTATTAAGTAAACCAGAATAGGCTAAAGAAAGCAAAAGAGAATATATAAAAAACATAAAACGAGCTTACTTTGAATTATGACTATCACAAAGAAATCTGAATATAATCTGTTTTGAGGAATCTGAATTTCAATCACTATATGAGGTGGTGTAGTAGAAAAGAAGGGAGAACAGCAAGGATCTGTCTCTGTCATTTATAAAGTAGTAGATTTGTTCGCTTTCTGAATAAAACAGTCATGGTCACAGAGATCTGTTTTGGTTAATTAGCAATCCGTGGTGTCACTCTACTTTCACAGCTCTGTTAAGAACATAAGCCTTTATGACAGCAAGATCTTCTAGCACAGAGTTACTATACTTGTGATAGGACAAGAGGAAATGGGCTCAAGTTGCAGCAGGGAAGGTTTACGTTGGATATTAGCAAACACTTCTTTACTGAAAGAGTGATCAGGCACTGGAACAGGCTTCCCAAGGAAGTGGTGGACTCACCATCCCTGGAGGTGTTCAAAGAGCATGTAGATGTGGCACTTCAGGACATGGTTTAGTGGACATGGTGGTGTTAGGTTGATGGTTGGACTTGTTGATCTTGGAGGTCTCTTCCAACCTTAAGATTTTATGATTCTATACACAAACTTCTGAAATTGTATCCAGGAGTATCTATGTCTTTGAGAAAGATGGAGGAGAACACATTGCAACCAGACTTACAGCAGCTTACAACACCTACCTTCTGAGAAAACTGGCAAGCCCAGCAAATATCCACAACACAAGTTTTGCTTTGTTTTGTTTTGCTTCTTTTCAATGTGGCCCAGCACTTTTTCAGCAGGAACGATTTAATGCTGAGAAATGTACCACAAAAAGAAGTGTGACAGAAGTTCTCTTCCTAATTCAGTGCTTTGCCTTATATGATGCCAAGCACTTTTGAAATCTAAACAACAATTAGCTCACCTGGTGACAAATGTAGCAAGGAAGAGGAAATGCTCCGTGTAGCAGATAGGAAATAGAAAACATTAGACAGGTGATGGATGCAGTAGGATTCAGTGACAGGGCAATGTGCATTGAGGAATGTGATTGGGGAGCAAAGAGGAATGAAATACAACGTAAAAACAGCAGCACTGTAAAAAGGAATGAGGCAGAACATAACATTATTAAGATAATGGTTTGAAGGGATAGAATACTGAATTCACTGTGGATGGAGGCAGTACAATATGCACAGTATGAAACAGGACTTTATAATGAAGACAGAGAAAAAAAGAAGCACTTCCCTGAAGGATCAGGTTACTTGTTCAGAATAATGTATTGCAGTTTTTTGGATTACATTCTCAAGCTTAAAAATGTCCTTTATCTCAAGAGTTTTCTGCTACATACATAATGCATACATACATCTATTTATTTATGCACGGATATATACATACATACAGTGATGGTAGTAATTTTTGACACCAGAGTGAAGAGATCATGACTAGCTTTTTAGCACACAGATACAATGAAGATTATTTTCTGGAAATAATAAATTCTCAAAAAAGGCTGAACACAGTTCCCAGAGTGAGACACTCTGCATGTTTGAATTAATGTTCCTGAGTGCTCCCTTGTTAGTACTAAGCATGTAGTTTAAATAAAGAAATCACATTCCAGGATCCAAATACAATTTGCTAGCTTTGCTTCTGGGAAGTGTGAAAGCAGCAAAAGTGAGAGTCATTTATTCTCCGTCTGTTCAGCAGCTCACCTCTTCATCACACATAGGTGCAGAAGATGCAAAGTTTGGTAAGTTTTCAGACAGACTGGTAGAAGTGAAGATGGAGCATTTTTTATTAACCTTATAAACACAGTTTCACTGGGTTTCCATATGCTCCAGACCTTAACAAGATCAGTAGTAATGTCATTCATATAATCCCATGGCATCTTATTTTCACAGTCAAATCTGTGTAGTTAATATATTAATACTTAGAGGGGTTAATTGCAAAGTATCACAGTCGAGTGATTTGGGGTGATTTTTTTTTTAGGGATTAAGAAGTGAGAAAGAGAGGAGATCATAAGAGAGAGAGTGTCATTCAGAAAGGAGACTGAATATCAGACAGGTTTTCAAAGCTTTTTCACCATGTTAACCAGGCAGCAGTAGTTCTTAATCCAGCAGTTAATACCATTCATTTGTGCATGTATACCTTGAGACGTGTTTACAGTGTGTATCTACAGGTATTTATTGTGATGTCCCAGTTACTGGCTGATACTTTTATATGCTATCATACTGAAAAATGGTAATTTTTACATTTTATAAAAGTGGGCTTCTTTGTACCTGGGGAAGAAAAAACAAAAACCAACCAAAAAAAAAAAAAAGACAAAAAAGTAAAAACTTCTTGATTTGCAGCAGTTCTGCTTTTTTATACTACATTCAGGTGAAATGAAAAAGAAAAGCATATATACAAGTTTCACAAAACCTTATAAAAGCATGAAGAATGCCTTCTTGAAAGTTTAGCATTACTGTGATATGAAAGAATAACTTGCTGCAGGTAGAGGAAATACCATTTTTTCCCATCCAGAGTACTGATAATAAAACAGGTTTTTATCAGACAAATAGAGTAGTGTGCACTATATTCGTATAAATTAGTGACACTCTTGTGGTGTGATACTCTGTCTCTCCAGACAGTGCAATATATACTGCACTCAGAGCTGATCTGCAGTAATGAGTGTTTCCATAGGAGACAAAGAAATTTGAGAGTGGTCCATTACCTCACAATAATGTGCAGGTTAATGGGTGTTATCACTCTACGTGTATGATGGCTCAGGTTTAAAGATCAGTTTGAGTGCAATCCAGGCATCCTAGTCAATAAGATTTCCTGCCCCATCTACCTGGTTACATTGTGCATGTGACTGCCTCTTTCATACTGCTAGCACTTTTACATTGCTCCTTGTTCTTATGATTAATGCAACAACTTCTCTTTCTACTGGGAATACAGACATCTACATCGGTTCTTAGCTAGTCATCTTCGCTACCTGCTTTCAAATGAATGTTGAGGATGAACAGGCGGTGCTGAGCAGTGCCTCAATGGGAGTCAGACAAAATGGGGAGACAAAAAAAAAGACAATGGCAGTCACACAGACAGGTTTGCTCTGCAACTGGGGAAGTAACGGGCAGCTCTCGGACTGCCCGTTACTCGGATGACACGAGCAATCTCATCATCTTCATTGGGCTTGCTCGTGGAGGATAGTCAGGAAATGAAATCTATCACACAGATAAAAACTGTAACATATTGTGTAATCTGAATGCTTAGTGAGACTACAGGACAGCAAAGCTGTACTGACTTGCAGGTGGACTGTATAGTACCCTCCTTTGGCCATATCCAAAGCATCCAGAACCACATTTGCCCAGGTATTCCAGAGTAGCTTCCAATAGAAAACATTTTGCTGCTTGAGTTATTGTTCATCTCTGCCTTCCTCCAGTAGCTAAAAGGGAAGGGTAAATCATATTTAGCCTCTGTACCTGCCAAACAGTACTACTGTCCTGGGAAGCAGCCTGTCGCGTTTCCTAATAATGAGCACAGAGCACAGAGCTCCCGAGCAGGGAGCAGCAGTATCAGGGCCATTCCCCAATGCTCCTCCTAGTGTGATAGACAGTGCAGTACCTACTAAGTCTTCTGGCTGCATGCCAACATCCAGCCACAGCAAGTTTATATTCTGTCACAATGCAGCTCTTACCAGAAAAAATAATGCCTTCTGTGAAAGGCCAGAATGCAGTTGATGATATTGGCATTTTTCAGTACCTTAAAAATTATAGAATTTTCAAGAAATTGAGGAGATTATACTCTCAATGAGGTCCTTTCTACAGTCTGTCTAGCGAGGAGCTGTTTCAATGGTCCTTGATCCTGACAACCCATGAGGCAGCTGCCCCAACCATGCAGAGCTTCCTGCCCCTGGTAGCAGTGAAGTCTGACAGCATCCTGGGCTGTACCACAAGGACCGTAGACTGAGGGAAGAAATTGTAACTTTTTACTCAGTGCTTGTTAGGCCACATACAGAATACTACATCTAGTTTCAATCTTTCTAATGCAGGAAAGACATTCATAAACTGGGTCAGAAGCAGCCTTCCAATACCTGTGAGGAAAGTATAAAGAAGATGGAGGCAGCTATTCACTGCAGTGTATGGTAGGAAGATGAATTGAAACAAAAGACGTTTAGAATCAAGGGAGAGGAGGAGAGGAGAGAAGGGGAAAAAAAAAGAAAAGAAAAAAAAAAGAACCAAATCAGTCATGCAAAGGAACAGATTCACGATGGCTGGAAATCTCCATCCTTGGAGGTTATTCAAGACCAAACAAGACAAAGCCCTCACCAACCTGTTCTCACCTGACACTGCTGTGAGCAAGAAGATGGATCAGAGACCTCCTGAAGTCACTCCCAACATGAATTATCATTTCATTCCTATTGTTTTGATTCCATCTCCATAATTTTATTATGCCAAATATAAGGTCAGTAAATGGGACTGTACTTTTCATACATGGGATCCCAATAAATTAAAAATAGATCCTAAGAGTTAAAAAAAAACAGAACAGGAAGTCCAGAGGGAGGTCTAGTGGGGAGAGAGCCAAGTTCACACCTGAAGATCTGAGATCAGATGAGATATGAAGACTTGATTCACTGCTGAGATGTGTAATTCTTACAAGTCATTTATAGAAGGACTCAATTATGCATCTTCTGTCTCCTGCGCTCTGCATTTATTTGTGACAATTTGGGGTTGATGTATGTAACCTTACAGAGTGTAAGTCAATGAATCCTCCTTTCTCTTCATTGAAAAATTGCACTTCTGGGAAAGACAAAGAAGTAAAAAGACAAAATTGTGTTAAATAAGCAGATTTATTTTTCCATGTACCTATTATTAAACATTAACTTTTCATTGCTTAGAAGCTTTGTCCTAAGTCTAGTAAATATAATCAAGCTCTAATTAAATGTTAATGTAGAGTCAGTGTGTTAAAAATTCATAAGGAGTGAGCAGATGCTGAGTTTTAGTTAACATGGTCTAATCGACAGGATTGGATCCCAGCTGTGGAAATCCTCATTTGACACAGTGGCAGAACAACTCCTGTTGGCTGTACGTTTAGAACCACTTGTATGGGTGGCAACACACTAGTTTAGGATACAGAAGCAAAGATAGAACTATTAGCAAATTATAGGCTATGTCCAACCCACACTGCAGTAGCTGGATGTAATAGTGCAAAAAGCAGTTGATGGTCTGTACCTATTGACACACAACACAGATGCTTGTATTGCATTTTTTAAAAGTAATATCTCACTTTTAGATTTTAACAATCAATTTAAAGTTCAAATTTTGAAAAGAGAAAAACCTGCACTCTAGCCCTACTTGACATATTTATCATTATTTCCAATGACATTTTTATGAAAAAGTGCTTTCTCATTAAAAATGTAATTTTGAAATTCTTAATAAAAATTATCACTAGAGAAAGGTCAGATTTTGTCTTTAATAAAAAGTACTGATGAAATACCAAAAAGAGTACAAAACGAAGTTTTCACAAAAGCTTTTATTGTTGTATATGTCAGTTCTAAACGAGCATCAAATAAAATGAATTTATATCTCAATAATGGAAATTTATTAAATTATTACCTCCTCTATTATTGCTCATTTACCTGTTATTTTGGTCTCATTTTAGCCTACAATTTAGGTTAGGTAGGTAACTGAATATCTTACTAGCCAATGCAACCATCTTGTCATAAAGTTTCTTCTATGACCCTTTTTTTCCTCTTCTAATTGTAATGTCGCAATTTTGTGTCTTCAGCTAAATGAGATACTCACTGGGGCACTCACTGTTCTTTTTCTTGAGCTTCACAGGGAAATAATGCGGAATGTTGGAAGAAGTGGCATTGCACTGAGTTAAACTGCATCTCTTCTTTACATTAGAGGATGTACACATTCCTCCCCTTTCTATCTACTAAGCACATCATTCCCACAAGCCCCTCCCAAACCAGCACGTCTATTCTTCCTTACATTCACGCACTGTCCAGAAAGCATGCCATCTGGGTGCTTAGCTGAGGATGGGACCTAGAACTGTGCCTGACCCTTTTGTGCATGCTATAAAGATGAAGGAAATTTCCTTACTCCTTGCCATGAGAAGTCTGGCCATGCACAAGACAAAGCACAGCTCTACTGCAGCCATCATAGCCTGAATAATTAACTGTCTTGATGGAAATAACCCTGACAGCCATTTTGCTTGACTCATGACCTTGTGCTGTGTCTGCACAAACACCACTGTTACAGCCAAGTCTCTCTTTAAAGTTTTATGGTTCTGCAACAGTGCTGAGTTGGGACGAGGTCACTACTGCAAATATATACTGTGTGCACATTTTTTCTGCTGTTTAAGTTTGGTTCTATGATGTAAAGAAAGGCAAAACCCAGCAGAAATTATGAAATAACAATGTCTGCCACTATGGCTTTTGTCATTACTGGTGCTACATATAATTACTGGGAATGTTTTCACAACTATTATACCTGCCTAAAAAAATGCTGAAAGTCATTATTTCTCTTCACAAAATGAGTCAAGTAAGGGATTGTTTCCACAGACATTTTAAAAAAGATCTTGTCTCTAAGGGAATCTTAGTATATACTGAACCTTGATTAAACATTAAGAAGCTTTTCCTGGGAGACAACTCATTATTTCTCCAAATTGCTCTTCTTTCCTTTAGATACATATTCCTGAGTTTTATCTGACACAATGTAAAATTCTGTCTGAGACAGATTGCTTTGACTTTTTTCTTTATTTTTTTTCCTAGGGTTTTACTTTTGTTACAAATAGAAACTCACTTTCCACATATTGTCAAATATCAGTACAGTGACAAGAGGAAGAGATTCTGGACAAAGGTTTTTTGCTGATTCTGTTAGTACATTAGACTCAGTTTTCCTCAGTCCTGGCATTTAAGATTCCCTGCACCAGTCATCATTACATGAGTGGGCTTACGGTGCAGTAATGTATGTTTAACATCTGGTGATTGGTTTCCCTGGGTGGTTGGTTTACTTGCCAGGGAAGAACCAGGGAGTGGAACTTTGTCTCCTGGGCCAACCTCCAAGTGTGCTATGCTATTCTGTAAATACGTGAGCTAGAGCTAGAAAGCTAGAGGCAGAAGTAAAACGTGTGTACTGCAGAGACACTGAGTGACAAAGTGAGAATTTGTAAGTCTCAGAAAGATATTTGTCTTACATCCCCTTCAAAATTTGTGTGCAGGGTAAAACTGAAACTCTACAAGGTGAAAAAAAAAAATTAGGATTTATTACATATATGAAAAGTTTTAATGAAATTGTGAGTCTTACAGAAATTCTTTTGTCTTGTAATGGTGAAATGCCTCTGGAGGGAGAACGCCTCTCTGTGTGAGAAAATGCTTAGTGTTTTTAGTATACGTGTATACAATGCAATATACTTTGGTTCTGTAACTCAATACAAACACCATCACTCTTCAACATAACCCCCAAACGCCCCCCGCCCCAAAAAAAAAAACCCCGCCCCTCCACCTCTTTCCTTTGTAGGCAGCCAATGTCTTCTTTCCCTTTTGCATTGTAGAGTACTTGACTTCTGGATGAGTCTGTAAAAAGTCCCTTTTTCCATGTTCTTTAAATGTGAACACTACAGGATAACTAACACACTTAATATTTCTTTGCTTCTTTTTCTTCCATAAGGAGTGTCTTCTGACCATGCTCTGTGCCTGCAGATCCCAGATGTAAGAAAAGTCAGTTTTAGAATCAAATCCTGATGGAAAGATAACATTGACTCTTATCCAGGATACATATTTTCCTGGACAGAGAAACATCGTTGTGTTTCTAGGCCTGATTTCTGTAGGAAACATCATTACTGCCAAAAGAGAGAATAAGATCTGGCAAAAGTCATGCTGCTTTAGCTATCATCTAGCTGGCCCTATTTGTAAATGTTCATAGAGCTTAAGACTGGTTTCTAAACAGGAGGGCACCCAAGGATTCAGTGAGGTGCTGAATAAACCTTGAAACTCACAGTTATTTTTTGCAACACCAGTGCCTTCTAGTTAAAATTCCAGTCTAGAGGTGACATGCTGAGAATATTTTATATTCTATCGTCACATCTTTCACATGAAAGATATCATTAATCTTGTGTGTATTAAAGATATATAAGATTTGTAGTTCTATTTAATCTGAATTGTTAATGAAATCACACTATTACTTCGGTTTTTAAGTCACAGTAACACTGTTTGGGCAAAAGTAAGTGCTGAAGTGGAACATGTTAACTTGATTATTTTTACTTTTCTTGCCATCTGCCTTAAAGCATTATGTAATTAAAAGTTAAAAAAAAAACAAAACAAACAAAAAACTAAAACCAAATGTATGAAAACAAATGCATGAACGAAGTCACTTTCTGAATTAGTTTTTTATATTCTGAGATATAGTATCCTGATAGTAAAACTAACACAATTTTTAAAAAACTTAACAGTTTTGTTTCTAAAAGACATGATGAAAGCAGAGATAATTTCATTTCGGTGGTCAATTCCAGTTCAAAAATCACCAAAAATGGATGAAATGTCAGCGCTGTTTAAATGAGTGACAAACCTTCTTCAGTGGAGCTGTGATTTAGTTAGGTTATCTTTTTTTTTTTTATATACCTTGGATGAAAAGAGGTACTTTCATACTTTGTAATTATCAGAATGTTTCAGTTCCTCTGGAAGCACATTTTAGCAGTCACATACATTAAACCTTATGTGTGTGCTTGCCATACAACTGAGATCTTACAAACAACTTGACAATTTTATTTTTTTTTTTTTAGCTTGTTCTTTCAGTGCATTTCAGTGCTCATTTACACAGTTACATGCTTTCATGTAGGTCTGGTACATGTAACTAGTTACAAACAAAGGTTTGGGTTACACAGTGGAATATTAAAAGGTAGAAGTGCTTTATTTCTTGCTATGTATAGAGCTGAATGACATTTTGTTGAAGCCACAGTGTCGTAGTTCAGCCCTGATCAGGACCAGACTACGCAGTCTCTCTCTCACTCCCCCCACCCTCCGAGAGAATAGGAAGAGATAATAAAAGAAAACACAGCTCAAGGTTTGAGATAAGGATGGGGAGAAATCCTTAAAGTTACCGTCACGGGCAAAACAGACTCAACTTGGGGAAAACTATTCATTTATTACTAAAACTAGCAGGAGAATGAGACAGGGAACAAGATAACCTCCTCCCACCCCTCCTTCTTCCCAGGCTTAACATTATTTCCCAGGCTTAACATTATTACCTTCCCCCTCCCCGAGCGGCACAGTGGGGAAGAGGGAATGGGGGTCGCGGTCAGTTCATCACGCGTTGTTTCATGCCACTGCTTCATCATCGGGGGAAGAACTCCTTGCATTCCCCTCCTGCTCCTTCATGGGGTCCCTCCCACAGGCCACAATTCTTCATGAAACTGCTCTGGTGTAGGTCATCTCTTCCATGGGGTGCAGTCCCTCCAGAACAGCTGCCCCAGTGGGCCCTCCACAGGCCACAGCGTCCTTCAGGCATCCATCTCCCCCAGTGTGGGGTCTCTCACAGGCTGCACGTGGATCTCTGCCCCTCCATGGGCCTCCATGGGCTGCAGGGGGACAACCTGCTCCACCATGGTCATCACCACAGGCTGCAGGGGAATCTTGGCCAGGAGCTGCATTACTCCTCCCCCTCCTTCTCCACTGACCTTGGAGTCTGAACCCGTTCCTCACAACAGGCTGGCAGATGCCTCTCAGGATCTTTTTACATCTCGTTCACATCTCATGTCCTCTTCACTTCTTGCAGCCAGGCTGGGCCAAGTTGGGCCCAGTCAGCCAGCGGGTGGGAGGCCAGAGGGTGAGGCCTGCAAGGCCGACAAGGCTTGTGCCTCCCCCTCTCTGCCCCTGCTCAGCTGCTTCACATTTTCTCTCCCTTTTTTTTCTGTTTTCCCCTTCTTAAATACGTTATCGCAGAGGCATTATCACAGAACATTCTGCTACCAATTAGCTTGGCCTTGGCCAGCAGCGGGTCCGCCCTCGGCCCAGCTGAGTCCACTGAACAAAGGGGAGCGACTTCTCGCAGTTTCCTACAGAAGCTACCACCTTAGCCCCCCCCTTACTAAACAAAACCAGAACACACAGCAAAAAGAAGCTAAATGCAGGTTAAAGAGCATTCACCATCTTCAACGTTAGTCCTGGAAGTGACTGAGTTTCCTCAGCATTTTATTTTCTGCTACACTACTGCTTGAAGCCAAGGTTCATAATCTCTTTGTCTCTTATTGTTCCCTCTTTAACCCTCCCCCCAGGACACACCTTTATGCAGGATCAATGTAAAAAGAGCAGTTACATTTCTTCATACAACTGACTGCTAAAATAATTAGAACCACTGCAAGCTGGAGCAGAATCTTGTCCATGCAGCTGACTAAGCTTTCTCATGTGCTTGACTTCAAGCACCAGGAAATGGGACTTGCATGTAGGAATGGCAGAAGTAGGGAAAGAAAATCCCACAGGCAGGGATTTCCCAAGGAAAGGAGAAGTCAGATACGGCTGAAGTAGTTTGACCTTGGCAAAAAGTTTGGAGAGCAAGCTTCCATGTAGAAGGCGGATTCCTGGAGTGCTCGAGTCTGACTCTGTGCAGGGAATCACAGGACTGTGTTCTACATTTGTTGCAAACACACAGGCCATGCTGCAGAAATATCTAAGTCTGGCCTCCATTTTCTATCCCATAGGAAGACCATCAGCAAAGCCCCACATACTGATTATTTTATTTATAAGTAGTTATATTTTTATCAATTTACTAGCAAAAAGGAATGCAGAAGCCCTCACATTTTCAAAGACTGGAGCACAAATTGTTTTGCAGTACTGGTGATGCATTAATCCAAAGCACTGCTGCTTTGATACTGATAAAAAAAAACGGACAAACAAAAGGCACACAGTAGAAAACTTTGATTTACGTAAAGCTTTCTGTACAAATAATGATCTTGGAGCACTGTATTCAAGAGTCAGAGTAAAACAAACATCGCCTTGCTCAGCTCGAGGGGGAAAGGTATGATGCTGACATAGACTTATAATATGAAAATAATTTGCTGCACTTCATTATTTTCAAAGGGGAAGAGAACAAGTATGACCTGATGATGATTAGCAGCAAGCAGTCACAGACAGGCTCCAAGGAATTGGTAGTTGCCTAAGCTGTTGTACAAAACACATTTTTGGCTGTGATTATTTGCATCTATTGTACATTGGATGCTCTTTTTCTTTTTTTTCTTTTTTTTTTTCCTTACTAGCTCTCCAGATGAAATTTAATTACAAAGCAGCCAGATTTGTACCTAAAGTAAAACTCAATAGACTCCAACAGCATTAAAGGGATTAACATACTCTGTAAGTTAAAAGTCTAACTTTTTAAATTAGGGTTCTCATGAAGTTACATATGGAAATTATCAGCCTAATGAAGATACATAAACAAAGCTGGATATACAAGACACTGATTTATCTTAACTCTCTGTCAAGGCTGTGCTCCCCCCTTCACCAAAGGCAGCATATGCTGGGATGGAATCTAAAAAATTCATTTGTATGGGTTTTTGTCAACTTTTCCACAAGCGTGACAATGATGAACTGCATCAAAATCAAAGACCCAGTTCTGCTAGCCACTGTGCATGAGCACTCCACAGCTTAAGGGTGGTAGTGAACTGATCTAACAATTCCTTCCAGGTTGGTTTTAGTTCTCCCTCTCTGATTAACAAACAGGAAGGATGAAAACGCAGCTATCTCAACACCATTAAGAGGGAGCTGAATCCAATGACTTTGGAACAATAATGGAAATGTCTGATTCACATGAGCTCAACTGTGTAAATATGCAACTTAGGAAGAACATTTTAAACAATTTAGCATCATTTGTAGGGTAGAGTGAATACTGGGGAAGATCAAATGTATTTTTCTACCAGTTATTATATGGAAAACACAAATGCTTATGGAGTTCAGGCCTGATTTAAATTAGAATTCAGTAAGTGGTTCATACCTTTGTTTGCATCAGTACCCTCTAGAATGGCTGCTGTAGGCTGAATTGGGATTACTCACAGAAAGAAGTAATAAATGTTTGGTCTATCTATAGCTTCTCTAGACAGAATCTGTTGCTCCATCTTTTCTATTTTTCCTCTTTTACTTTTTTTCCTTCCTTGCCAGGCTGCCTAAATTTTACAGTTGATTCTGGGGATCTGAGGAATATCTAAAAAAGAATTTTAAGCCAGTACTGTGTCACAATATAGGAAGCTAGACAGATACGTGGGGAAATACCTTTTACTGGGTATCAGGACTAGGCATTCTCAGATCCTTAATCTTTTTGCCTAGAAATATCTTTTGTTGGCAAATTAGCTCTTTCTGGATTAGGGGTACTTTAGCTACAGGCATAAGTGATATCTAAATAATAAACCACCACAGTAAGTAACACTCTCTTTTATGGAAATCTTCTCAAAATCTTGATTTGTAAGTGCTATTTGACCTTTCTAAGAACTCATCTCTATTTGGCAGTTGATTTTTTTTAGTATCCACTGGGGTTCATCCAGGAACAACCATATGGTGTTTACAGATCAGGAGCAGGGATATCTTCAACTAGATCAGCTTGCTCAAAGCCCCATCCAGCCTGGCCTTGAATGTTTCCAGGGGTGGGGCATCTACGACCTCTCTGGGCATCCTGTTCCAGTGTTCCACCACCCTCGGAAAAAATTTTTTCCTAACATCTAATCTAAAACTATCTCCCTCTATTTTGAAACCATTACCCTTAGTCCTGTCACAACAGGTCCCGCTGAAGAGTTTCTCCCCATCTTTCCTGTAGGGCCCCTTTAGGTACTGAAAGGCCACTATAATGTCTCCCTGGAGCTTCCTCTTCTCCAGGCTGAACAGCCCAAACTCTCTCAGCCTGTCCTCATAGGAAAGGTGCTCCAGCCCTCTGATCATCTTCGTGGCCTCCTCTAGACTCCCTCCAACAGGTCCACATCTTCCTTATGTTGAGGGCTCCAGAACTGGACACAGTAGTCCAGGTAGGGTCTCACCAGGGCAGAGTAGAGGGACAGAATCACCTCCCTCAACCTGCTGGCCATGCTTCTTTTGATACACCCCAGAATGCAGCTGACATTCTGGGCTGCAAGTGTGCATTGCCGGCTCATGTTGAGCTTCTCATCCACTAGCACACCCAAGTCCTTCTTCTCAGGGCTGCTCTCAATCCATTCCCCACTCAGCCTATATTTTTGCCTGGGATTGCCCTGACCCACATGCAGGACCTTGCACTTGGTCTGGTTGAACTTCATGAGGCTTGCACAGGCCCACCTCTCCAGCCTGTCCAGGTCCCTCTGGATGGCATCCCTTCCTTCCAGCGTGTTGATCACACCACACAGCTTGGTGTCATGGGCAAACCTGCTGAGGGTGCACTTCATCGCACTGTCCATGTCGCCAACAAAGATGTTGAACAGGGCTGGGCCCAATACCAACCCCTGAGGGATGCCCCTTCTCACTGGTCTCCACTTGGACATCGAGCCATTGACCACAACTCTTTGAGCGTGGCCGTCCAGCCAATTCCTTATCCACCAAGTAGTCCATCGGTCAAACCCATGTCTCTCCAGTTTAGAGAGAAGGATGTTGTGCTGGACAATGTCAAATGCTTTACACAAGTCCAGGTAGATGACATCAGTTGCTCTTCCCTTGTCTACCAATGCTATAAGCCCATCGTAGGCCACCAAATTAATCAGGCACAATTTGCCCTTAGTGAAGCTATGTTGGCTGTCACCAATCACCTCCTTATTTTCCATGTGCTTTAGCATGGTTTCCAGGAGAATCTGCTCCATGATCTTGCCGGGCACAAAGGTGAGACTGACTGGCCTGTAGTTCACCGACCTTCCTCATTCCCCTTTTTAAAAATGAGGGTTATGTTACCCCTTTTCCAGTCAGTGGGAACCTCACTGTACTGCCATGACTTCTCAAATACGATGGACAGTGACTTGGCAACTTCATCCGCCAGTTCCCTCAGGACCCACGGATGTATCTCTTCGGGTCCCCTGGACTTGTGCACCTTCTGGTTCCTTAGATGGTCTCAAACCTGTTTTTCTGCTACAGTGGGCAGTTCTTCATTCTCCCAGTCCCTGCTTTTGATATAATTGTCACATCAAGCATCAGAGGTTATGTAACTCTCTCAGAGCTTGAGTCAAATTCTGTCTGTTTGTTTCTGACAGTATGTTTACGCAATCTCAAGTGAGCGAGTTAGTTTGTTTAATGAAAATAACTCCTACAGCTGGAGATTTCTGCTGCTCAGCTGAGACACTCTAACAGTGTATGTTCCTTTTCTGTTGTTATGACAGGCACAGTTGATTAGCTGAGCCCTGATACATCTTTTGTATGTAAACTCTGGGTTGGTAGGTGCTCTCTTATCAGTGTTCTCATTCTCGTATCAGGGCAGAACAGTACAATCTGAACCTCTATCTTCACATGTGAGTCGTGTTTGGCTCACCATGCCATCTAGCCTTCAAACACAGTAAATATCTCCTTGAATAATCATTTATAACCTTTGACTCTGCATCTACTAAGTGCTTCAATATGTGGTGTTTGCATTAAGTTCTTTTTGATACAGTTGGAAGACTCATTTTCTTCCCTGACCTCACGAGCATATACAGCATCTGTCAACTGCGGAGAGATAAATGACATAGATAGGAATGGCTGCTATTCTAACCAAATGAGAAAAAGACTGGCACTGAAATCAGTATGGCTGGGGGGAGGGTATTCTTTCTTTTTTTTTTTCTTTTTCCTCTACACAAACTTCTTGGCATTGAAAATGGCAATTGGCACTACATCAGAAACTCAAACACCATTTCTCCAAGATGTATTTACTAAAGCATGATATTCACAATAAAATCTGCTCTAACAGTTTTGCAGTACAGTAGACCAGTTTTGCAGTACAGTAGAATCAAGTTGTGATCTTTCTCATGCAATCAATATTCTGTTTTGAACTGACTGTTGTTATTTAAAGGAATCAAATGTAAAAATCTATACTGCTTTCCTAAAGTTTTTCTTCTCCATTAAACTTTTCAATGTCAAGTGTTGAAAAAATATCCCAAAGGATACAGATTCTAAGAAGTGTTGATATTTTAGGCATTCTAAATTAATTCTACATTAACACAATTTATATTTTATAACTCCTTTTAAAACTAGGTGCATCGAATCAGGAAGATTTTTTATTTATTTATCTAATAAGAAGACAAATCTACATAAAAGCTTCTAGTCCTGTCAAAATCTGAAGAGTCTGGAGATAAATATAATCATCTGGAACTAGATTTTGATCTCATTAGCAGTAGTATCCTAGACCTACTTAAATAAATGGAATTATTCTAGACTTGTAGTTCAGAAGAGGTACAATTTGAAGGCATTTCAAAGTATAGACTCCTACAGGTAATACAGCTTTTTTATGGTAAATGGACTTATATTCATCATTTTTCTTAGATATAGCCAATTTTACATTTAATAAAAGATAAGGAATACCAATATTCATAGTAATATTTTAAAAAATAATGCTAAAAACCGGTAATGACCCAATTCACATTTACCATCTGAAGATATTTACAGTTATTTCCTCCTCAGCTACTGTAACAATTAGTTTAGGGCATCTATGTGTTTTAATTGTAATATTTATCTGCTTTTGATTAGGCTTTTAGAAGTGCACAATAATGGATGTTACAAGAGTTAACACAAATACATCAAACATAACACTTCATACTTGACTTTCAATGAAGTCCAGGGGAAGGTATGCTTATACAAGGTCAAGTGGAAGACATGAAATGAACTTATGCAAAACAAATCACTGATAGAGCTTCTGACAGGCTGTTTGGGCTTACAGAGGACCTGAAAGAACAGGTAGCCTGGTAAGGATGTTGGGTTCA
Source organism: Ardeotis arabs (assembly GCA_011801015.1). Lineage (NCBI taxonomy): Eukaryota > Metazoa > Chordata > Aves > Otidiformes > Otididae > Ardeotis > Ardeotis arabs. Next base: position 34,114 of record JAAGAY010135328.1, read on the forward strand.
GGTTTTAGAAATAAGCCCACACGAACAGAGTTAAAAGGCTTCTAACCTAGAAAATTATTATTATTATTATTATTATTATTATTATTATTATTATTATTATTATTATTGTTGTTGTTGTTGTTGTTGTTGTTCTTTTCTATGTGCAAATGTGATAAAGAGACAGGTCATTCTAGCACAAAATATATGTTTTCAGAAGGAGAATAGCAGGACTCTGATCCATTTAGAAAAGGAGATCAGATGTTCTTTTCCTCCTGCTTTTTGGGAGGGCAGACAATTGCTCTCTTTTTTTAAATCATCTAAAAAGATTGATTAAGAAACTTTCTAGCTAAGTGGTTCTGGCAGTCATTGTCTTGGCTGGCACAATGTAATAATTATGCTTCTATAAATTTTTATAGTTCACCTATTATGTCCTGAGTGAGGTTACTGTCCTCTCTGAATTCATGTCTATCCAAACTTATTTTGAAGAGGAACATTAAAAAAAATGTTAATTTTACATTAAACAAAACTGGCAAAAATATGACAAGAACTCATTATTCCTTTTTTTGAGATCTACAAATGGCTTTCTAAACTCTCCTATTCCTTGACCTACATTGTTTTAATAATTTATAAATAAATATATATTATATTGGTACAGTAACTACCTTTAAAGTTTTTTGTAATATTCCTGGTTACATATTTTCTGCTCCTTAATTATCTCCAGAGTTCATTATATACCTATATTGTTATCCAACAGAAGAGGAGATTATACCAAGCTACTGCTTGCACTGGAGGGATCGAACTAATTTCCACGTACGTTTTGAGAGAGTCTGATATGATCAGCTCCTAACAGCCAATATCTTCCTGCTGCATGTCCACGTAGAATTATTGTCCTCAGGACAGCTTATTAAAGAGGCATATAGATGGGCCACTGAAGTTCTCAAATTTTCCCTAACAGTATCTCTATCTCTCCATGATTTTGTTATTATCCCTCACTCAGGATTTCCTGGAATAAATTATTTGGGTCTCAATTAATTGTAGCAACTGAGAGTTGAAGCTATTAGCAAGCCTTTGGCAAATAGCTGGGCATTAGTATTTATTACAGACACAGATGCATGAGAGGTGCAATCAATTTTGTCTTTGTTGGATTTCAACTTCAGTGAATTGTTCATTGATTTTGGAATTTGAGAGGATTCTAGGAAACTATTAAACAAATGGGCAATTTTGGGAACTATTTTATTACACACATGACAGTCTAGACAATAGATGTCACGCCATTTACAAAAAGGTCCTTTTCTACTTCACTTGGTACACCTCATTACTTCCACCTCATTACTTATTAGCCCCCGGTAAACTGTGTTCTTTAGACCATTTCTCCCTTAAGTATAAATGAGAATAAAAACAAACATGGAAACATCTCATATACTACTTTTGTTTGGTCATCATTATTTTTCTTCCCATTAATACTCTTTATTATTTTTACATTTTGCTTCTAATATTGTGTGGTGACTTACCTGGTGCATTAGAATTCCAGAAGTCAAATACATTTTAAAATATCATTTTCATCTTGTGTTTTGGGGATTGAGTTATTTTCCCCTATGTCTTTGAAATATATGGAATTATTTGACAAATTTAATGGATTTACAAAGTTAGTTTACCCAAGGCATATTCTCTGAGCTTTGCATGGGATGTGTTTCTATAATTTTGGTAACAAGGTGGAGATATACAGTTTTGCAGCAGCTTGAATTTCCAAAACCCAAAACTTCTAGAAACAAACCCCAAATTCCCCAAAACAAAACTTCCAAAATGCTTTGAAACAGTGCATGAAACATTTAGTCATATAAACATCTTTTAAAGTTGTTTTTCAGGCACTTTGAAAATGTGACTCTTCCATATTGTTGTTCATCAAACAATTAGATTTGATTACATTCTATCCAACATTTGTTGTAGTGATCATTTAGAAGAGTATTAATTTTATTATCTGTGGCTGTTAATGTTTTCATGGTCATGAAATTGTGTATATAGTACTGCACAAAATCTTTTTTGCAACAGGGTGGGAATAAAAGGAAGAATCTTTTAAAACAGGATTAATTTTTCCCTCCTAGGATGTAGAACTTCCATCCTCAAACTTTATGCTATCCTCTACTGGCATCAGAGTGCATCTGCCTGTTTTAATAGTCTAATGTATATCATCTGCAAAAATTATGTCTTCAAATGCAAATCTACGCATTTCACCAAAGATAATGGTGCTTTTTTTTTTGCCTGTGCACTCATATATATAAATTTTAATATTATTGATTTTTTTAAAATAGAAACTATCTAGAAATTAGCATAATTGAAATCTTTTTGTATTTTTTTTAAGTTTGCAACACATAAAATTTCTTCTTGTGCCAACAATCATCTCATATGTCTTTTATTTTCTTATGAGATGGTGGTTTTGATCAAAAATTAATTTTTCATAGCATTTTCTTAAAATTAGTGCTTGCTATTTGAACTGATACACTGAAATATAGGAGCATAGGCTGTCATTAATCTATGTCTGTATTTGTTCAGATGCCATAATGTCCTCTTATGAAACATAAAATCATTGTCTTCACTGTCTTTTCCCTTTAATGCTAATTCAATTATAGCATTCTTACATTTAGACCAGTCATATCTTTAGTGATTTTATGCTAGCTGAGCATCTCATTTTCATTTCATTTTCTTAGATCACTCCTTCTTCAGAGAAAAATCAGTCTTAGAACACTTACCATTCTTTCCTACAAATTACCCTCCATAGAACTTTATTTTTCCCCAAGATTTTGGGAATTTTATTATCAGCAACTCTAAAAGTTACATTTGCAAACATTTGCTATTTTAAACAGAATCAGCATCCTTGGATTGAAATAAGCTTATGTATTCTTTCTTCCTCATGCTAAAGATGGTAAATAAATATTTTTATTCATGAGCTGTTTAAATCCCACTCTGCAACAAAAATCAATTTCTCCCATATGCATCCAGTCTTAGATTAGAAGCAGAAATATATTGTTGGTTATAGAATAAGGATAAAAGCTTTCGTGGTGCATCTCTTCCTATTATACTGTTATGTAACATCACCTGTAGTTAGCTCTTGAGTCTGAATCTGCCTTGCCGACTGATGTGATAAATCCTTACACTTTTCTGACCTACTCTACAAAGAACTGTTGTTGTAGACTCATATACTGACACTGCTTGGCATAAATAAATTTTTTTAAAAAGAAAAAATTTAGAATTTTAAGTGTCCTAGAAGGACTTTAATGTTCCTCCTAATTAGCTTCTCTCATTTTTACTTGGCTGCTTGCCTAGTTGTTGCCTTTGGTTTTTGACACTTCCAGAAGATGCTAGTTTCATGTTTTCTGATTGTGAGGCTTTTGAGATATAACCTATTGCCAAGTCAGGGGAGATCCTGTGCTGAGGTAATTTATTTCTTTAGGGTATTTGCCTCAAAGTATAATTTGAATTTTTACCTATGAGCAAAGTTCTGTGTTATACTCTTTAGTTTTATCACAAGGCCAACACTTATATGGAACCACCAGCGATGGATTTTATCCGATTAGCTGAGCGCTTCATTGACCAGTTTTTAATGTGAGGGAGGAAAAAGCTCGAAAAATAACTAGCCTCTGCACTTAAAATACATTTAATATCCTAATGGCTCTCATTCAGTGATTTGTGTTTTCACAGGAGTGAAAGCAGGTAATATTCCTTTAAACAAATGCTAAGTGATTATATATTAAAAATTAGTTCTTTCCCCTTTGTCACAGTTTTCTTGACAGGATCTCAAACATTCACATTCTGAGAATTTAGTTTTTATTTTAACCATGTATCTCTTCAGCTTTATATTGGTTTTTGCCTGCTGTTAGCCCAATATTGCTTTTTAATTTCAAACTATATTTCTATTTCCATCTGATTGCTTAATGGAGGTTATTTCCATCTTTGGATTTGGGACATTTTGCTTTTTTTTTCTGATGGAGCTGTGACTCCTTTAGAGGTTTAGCAGATCGCTCTGTGGTTTATAAATATTTGTTTTCCTTAGTCGTCTTCTGTGGAGCTCTAAGAGGCAGACCCTGGACCCATGTGGCCTGTAAAGGAGAGGGGAGCATCATTGGTTTAGTGCACCTAAGAGTTTCTTTAAACCTTTCCAGCTTCAGTCAGTCTATCAGCAAGAGCTTCTACATTTCCAGTTTTGTCAGTTCCTATAAGGAGATTGATCAGATTATTGATTTATGACTTAAGTAATGATCTTTGACTTTACTGACAAATTTCAGTATTAAAAAAAAAAAAAAGCCTGACCTTGGACATAGGAAGTGTGAAAATGGCCAAAAGTCACTTTTACAGTAAATAAGAAATAAAATTTTGCTTCAACTTTGAATTTTTGTTAACTTCTGTCCCTTCCTAATGTGAATGTCTGCATCTATATTTATTTGCATAACGCTGCATTTTCTCAGAGCTACTATTACTGGAAGATCCAGGAGAGACTGAATTATACAAATTTCAGTAAGAATCTCCCTCTCACTTCTCTCAAGCCTCCCCAGTTTTAGCTCCGTAATTCTTTTCCTTCCCTTTACATGTCCATATCTGATCACCCTCCATTACTAATTACTAGTGCCTGCCTCAGAGGAAAATTGTGCAACAGACTGTGGAAACTCTCCTTCTGAAGAAGTTCATGACCTCAGAGGACAGGAGCAACAGCACATAGGATACAAGCAAGGATAACAGCCTTCATCCCTGAGTTGAAAGAAACCGACCTGCGCATGGGACCAAAGCCACGTACTAACTGTTAGCATCCGTGACTCTATGTGGTCTCTTTCCACCTCACACACAGGAAAGTGCCAGGATCCTCCCTCCAGGTGAGGACACTGGGCTAGGAACTTGGCCTCAAGGGAAACTGTGGCGGGTGAGTGTTTAGCTTATGGGTGAAGTCCTGGTTTGTGGAGGTAGAAAGAGGTGGAAAGAAGCAAACAAAACAGATGTTTGTTCAGGAAGACAAAGATGTAGGGAGATACATTCAAAGTTGTAAGGAGATAAGCATTTGGGAGATTAAGACTTGTAATTGAAAATTGTCCTCAGATGGGCCCTTGGCATGGACAGTGGGTGATTCACTAGTACATTTTCCTTTTTTAAGAAAACCAAACCAACCAACCAAACACATCCTTCCTCAACCATTAACTAATGCTTAGAACTTCACCCTTTACACATGCCACTACATTATTTTACCTCTGGAGATTTTGATACATCATTTGCCCCTCAGTACCAATCTTCTTTTTCTATAGATGTGGAAATTCTTCAGTCTTGTCCAAGGTTTTTCACAGAAGACAGTATGAAAGAGTAGAAAAATCTCTTGTTGCTGCTCTTTTTCTTGTTTCTATTCCTATATGCATCAGAGGAGATTTGGAGTGAAGAAACTGAGCTTACAAAAGACTGGATGAATGCTTTTCCCCAGAAAGCAAGGAAATAGGAAAAAAAAATCTTTAATGGAGTTGAAAGGCTATTAGAGGGCTAAAGTTTCTTTCATCATTAGAAGGCTACTTCTAACGAAGGCTGCTTTGACAAATTAATATTGTAACTATTAGCTCAATGTTTCAAATTATTACTCCTACAGATGAATACTGAGGAAATGAATAAGACTTTGTTCTCTCTCTGGGGAAGTCTGGGAGGAGGAGGTATTACAGAAAGTGTGACATAGTAGGTACTTCAACTAGTCCTTTGTAGTTTGGACCATAATTTCACATGGGACCCAGCCATACTCTCTGTCAGTTTCGCAAGACTACTTACTCTTCCTGAAGTGAATAATATCTGTATAGTTTTTATGTTGTATGACATATGACAAGTGTTTGCTTTGCTTTCCATGTAAGAGCTAGTTTCAACCCTAGGTTCATTCTTGCTTCTCTTCTTTCAATATTAAACCAAGGATGGAAGTTTAAAAGTCACTTATCATAAGATAGGATACAATATTTAGAAAAGTTATGGATAAATGTGATATATATTTCACTGCTTGAATATCTGCATCTCTTCCATCTGAAGGGAACACCTTCGTTCAATAAGAAATACTTATGCTGATTCTCGGAAGAGACATTGCTATAAAAGTGTAATACTATTTGAGTCCTTCAAGATTTACTCTACCAGTGATTTTCTGAGTACATTACAGAACTAGATACAGCTGTAATATAATGCAGATATGATCTGTGTTTAAATGAGAAAACCTGAACTGAGTAGCTTATCATATTCTATACCACAAGCCATCTTGCAAAACTAGAATCTCCCCTGAGCCAATCTTAGACAAGAGCAAGACATATAAATTTTGTACATCCTAACACACTTCCATCCTTGGGATTTGTCAAGATCCACTTTCTTCATCCCCTGGAATGGAACACAGCAGCTATTTGACCATGCACATAATGGTTTCAGAGAAGAAATGAAGATTAATACATTGCTCAGAATGAAACGAAAGCTTTCATAAGCCTAATGTAAACACTTGACAGGGTTAAGACAATTTGGCTAATACTGTATGCTTGTGAAAGGCTTTATTGTGTGTTTAATGGTGGCAAAGCTATTGCTTTTATGTAAGTGACTGCCCTGTAACAAACAAGAAAAAGTTCCGTTAACACAATGACAGATAAACCTTGATTTTCTCATGGTTAATCTTGTTTCTACACAAACATTATTCTGTTGAATCAATGGATATGTAGATGGTAAAACTGGCTCACAAGGGAAGAATTAATCCAAAAAATGCCTGAACACTCAAGGGAAACATATTGCCTAAGATACTGCTTGCCAAACTTTGTTTAGATCAGATCCTCTACTAAAATAAAATAGCTTTCTATGTTTTCCATAGGAAAACAACAAATTGATTTAACTTTGCTTAGTTTTTTAAAGTTGTTAAGATCACAAACTAGGGTGGTCAGGCTGCAAGTCCCTAGTACATACCATTCAGACAAATTACATATTCATCATGTTTGACATCACCTTCATAAATACGATTATTCTGCTGTTTAGTAACTTAGCCATTAATTTGCAGAAAAGTTACATGCCAAATTTGGTGGTTACTTGTATGTGTAATTACTACAGTAGGGCAGTCAGATAAAGTAAGTAATGTCATGAAGTTCAACAAGGAGAAGGGCAAAGTTCTGCACTTGGGGATGAACAACCTCATGCGCATATGTATGCAGGCAGCCACTCAGCTGGAAAGCAGCTTGGCAGAAAAGGATGTGGGAATCTGGTGGACACCAAGTTGAATATGGGTCCTCTGCAGCAAAGAAGGTGAGTTTTATCCTGGGCTGCATTAAACAAAGTATTGCCAATAGGTTGAGGGAGATGGTCCTTCTTCTCTACTCAGCACTTGTGAGGCCACATCTGGAGCACTGGGTCCAGTTCTGGCTCCCCAGTATAAGAAACATGGACATATTTGAGATACTCCAGCAAAAGGCCATAAACATGGTGAACGGACTGGAGTATCTCTCCTCTGAGGAAAGATAGAGGGAGCTGGGGCTGTTCAGCCCCAGGGAGAGAAGGCTCAGGAGGATCTTATCAATGTATATAAAGACTTGAAGGGAAAGTGCAATGGTACAATGAGGACAGAGTCAGCCTCTTTTCAGTGGTGACCAGTGACAGGACTAGAGGCAACGGGCACAAAGTGAAACACAGGAGATTCCCTGTGAATGTCAGGAAACACCTTTTTTTTTTTTCTGTGAGGATGTCCAAGCACTGTCACAGGTTGCCCAGAGATGTTGTTGAGTCTGTGATCTTGGAGATATTCAAAACCCAACTGGAAATGGTCCTGGGCCACCAGCTGTAAGTGGCTCTGCTTGAGCAGGTGGACCAGATGATCTTCAGAGGTCCCTTCCAATCTCCACCATTCTGGGATTCTGGGATTCTATAACTGCACACATAAGGGTACGTGAGCTTATATGTGCACTGTCTGTATCTGTACAGCGGGTATTTGCATTTCTGTACAGCATAAATGTATAAACACAGTATTTTTCACAAAATACAACATAATGCACTGCAAAGGCATCTTAAGTTAAAACTGGATGTAGTAACTGTTATAGTGACAGTATAGATTTAATTATTTAAGGTGGACCTCGTCTGATAATTTTTCCCTGTTTGAAGTTTGTTGTTTCATGAAAATCTTACAAACTCATAATAGGACCTGCACATTCATCTGGTTTTATCTGCTAAGAATAATATCAAGATGACTGGGAAATAATGTACTGATGGTACAGAGTTTGCATTCTCTGATGCAGCAAGATAAATTACAGAGGTTTATTTCCACTTTAATACTTTTTCATGATATCACAAACAAGGTGACCATTAAAAATAAATAACTAACTAGATCAAACAGTTAATTGTAAGCTGCACTGCCTCCTCGCTGAATTTGATACACTGTTGGCCCCTTGCCTTTTTATGTTGACTACATCATTGCAGTTCAGTGTCTACATTTGACATTTTGAGGGGAGGAGGGAGGTGCACAAAAATGTATTGCTTACTTGCAATCTATTGGAAACTTTTAAACCCAACATAATTTAAAATCTTTCTGCTGTATCTTCTTTTGGGCAGGAACAGCCTTTGCTATCTATGTTACTGTGTGTTTTACTATCTCAACGTACTATCTTCCTAAGTGTTTGGCTAATCAGGATATTGAAATCATATGTATTATTTTAATTTTTTTTTGCATAAAATATTCTGCTATTTATTCTTCCTGTGTCACTTTTTCCTTCTCTAACTTGTGACACATGCATAATGTCACTGAAGCTATTTCATTTTGGCTAGAATATGGCCCCAGAATTTTAGTGTAAATAAATGAGAGGAGGAAAAGAAACAAGGTGAGCTTTAAAAGATGAAGCTGAAGGTAAGAAAACAAGTTAAAAACTGAGAACTGGAGACACAAGTGGATGGGAAAGTGCAAGTGAAACGGTATTTGCATTTGAAGCAGAGTGTTATTGCAGACAGGTCCAGAAGTGCCAGAGTAACCAGCATGCGGCAAGTACAGTCTCACTAGGAGATTCTGCACAGTGGCTTCCAGGTTTGACTGCAGGAGCATGAGCAGAGTACGTACAGACCGGCAATCACTTTCAATGACTCCGTTGTTTATGACTCATCTGAGAAAGGATGAGCAGCATCTGAAGGTAACCACAAAATGAACATCTTAAAGTCATAACAGGCTGGCTTGTGCCATTTGTCGTCTTTGTTGCCATCTGTCATGTGTGTAGATTAATGTAAAGTTATTTCCTACTCTTGTTGCAGACTTTTGCTATGATAATAAAGTATGAGAATTTAAATGTCTAGCATGTCCTTGGAGTACAGGAGCATTTGACATTTTCCATTTTAGTACCTAGTTCTGCCTTCCCCAGAAATGAGTATGGCTGTAAATGTTGATGAGTGGAATGAGTAGCCAACCAAAATTAAGAATATTATAAAGGTCAAGGTAATTTAGCACTACCGTTCTCAGTGTGCTGTATTCTAGCCACTAAACACCATCATGAAGCCTGCAGTAAAAACAAGGCAAGAGCACACAGGCTTTAAGGTTGGTTTGTTCTTTGTTGTTCTGGTGGTTTTTTCAAAAAAGATAGTGGCAATAGTAACAAACAGATGAAAAACAAGCCACTTTCTTTACAATGCACAGATACTAATTGAGTGGTCTTTGTGCTACAAAACAGCTTCCATTTACTTTGCATCTGAAATGACATTAAGAAAGAGAACATAATTGAATGAGGTCCATGGAAAACAAAAACATCAAAAGACCCAAGACTAATAAACCAAAACTATTCTTCATAGTGCTTCATTTTAATATTGTAAGGCTTTTTCTCTTCTTTTTTTTTATCTCATACACATAAAAATGGAAAATCATCTGTAACAGCTTCATTCTAAAGAAAAATGGAAATATGACATTTGTCAATCCACCCAAAATGGCTGCAAAGAATTTATGCATGTTCTCGTAAAACACAGCTGTGATATTGCTGTAATTTGAGCCAAATACAAACTGTAATTTTAATGACAAAATGCTTCTGTTGTGTAAAGCTTGCACAAAAACATGATTATGTCTAATGTTTTGATCTCGTCAAACCGGAGAAAACTGTTAGCAGACTCTGGACATATGCTTCTATTATTAAATCTAATCTACTTGCACATCAGTTGCACTTCTGTTAGTTCATTGAGCATTGCAAAACATAGGTCCTGAATTATTTGGGACAGATTTTATTAGAAGAGAAAATAATTGATTCAGCACATAGGATGGGAGAAAGTCCTCAAGTGAAAGCATTTCACTGCAAAATAAAAAGCTCAGTGTAGACAGGACACAAGGCACTGATGCTGCTCCTTTGAAATATTCTTGAACAGGAATTCATGGCTATCATCTCCAGTTTGGCATGTTGTGATCTCAGTTTGCACAGAAAATAGGAAAATAAAGTCAGCCTATGCGTCCTTTACAATTAGCTTGCCAGATGTTTTTCATACTAAAATATCTGTGCCAAACTGACTTTCTTAAAGAAAAATAGCGAGGTTTGAAGACAGCCTTAAGAAAAAAAAGATACCATTCTGAGCTGTGCTTACAAATACTTTTGAAAAGTTTTTTTTTTAATACGTATTTTTATTGAAAAAAAGAAAGATAATTGCAGGCTACAATGTTCCTTTTAATTTAGAAAAATGCTAAAGGGGATATAGTAAGTAGTTGGATTTTGGTGAGATTTGTATTTATAAAATGGCATATTTATTTCAGATTGAAATCATGCAGACTCAGTTACAACTTTTTCACTAAGTTCACCTTTATGAGGGTTTATTTTATTGAGTTATGTCAAAATGTGAGTGAAAGAATTAAAAATGTTGCAGCATTGTTAAAATATATTTTATTTTGTTGTGGTTTATTTTGCTATAAATAAAATACTTGTGCTTTCTAGATAACTTTACTGCAAAGAATAAGAGTTATTGAAATAGATAATGGTAATGGGTGAGAAAACAAACACAAAATAAAACCTAAATCCAATTCAACAGCAGATCACTCTAATGGTTAGACATAAAAGAAAATACATTTTGAGAGACAGTGTTTAGTTCTGTGCTTCATTTTTCCTACATTCTTTTCTCCTTCCTCTGTCTGAAATGTACCTTGCTTTGGGGACAACTTGGCATACTTTCGTTGGTGAACAGTTGTTTTTACCTCACAGATGCAGCATCAGGGCTTCTGAAGGCAGGCACCATTGGACTGGTTAGTGACTTAAAAACAATATAAGTATAATTTGCATCGTTGGTTATTCATTGATTTTAGGATCTTAAGTGTCTTTATATACAGACTTCTTTTTCATTAATTGGATATAATTTGCTTAAATGCAATGATATTTAGAAAAAAAAGTAGGATGAATCATTAAATCAGCATGAAGTTTTACCTTAATAGCATTTCCCCTTGTTCCTCTAGACTGACCAGGAGACGTTTCTCGAAAGCTTTAACACATTCTCACACTGCTGATTCATCTGGTGTTCCCTTGTACACCAAGATGACATAGTCTACACTTGATGAAAGCTTCAGTACCTACTGACTTACAAGCTACTCTAAAGCTGTAAAAATATTATTCATTGCTGTTATTAACCCAGCTTTCATTACTGACTAATCGTCTGTTAATAATTCTTTGTTTAACCTGATCTTTTTAGGGGCAACCAATAAAGAACCAATAAAATTTAGGAGATTCACTAATTTAAGTAGTAACAGGATTTCAGTTAGCTTTAGAAAGGATCACAGAGTGGCAATTCTATTTCCTCAATATCCTTCGATAAATACTGTGCCAAAAGCTTTTATACAAATCTTATTTGCATCTAGAACAAAATGAATGTTTTTTGCTTATAACAAGACTGGACTTTGCTGGAGTAATGAAGAGGGCATAATTGGTTTTTTCTGAAAGGGGATCAGACCATTATATAGATTTTTAATATTTTTTTCCTTTTATACCTTTGTATTCTGAAATAAAACTAGAAGAAAATTAATATATATATATTTCTGGTATTTTCCTGCAGCTCAGATGTTCAAATATGGTAACTATTTCTGGAGTCGGGATATATCATTTTCTGCTTAAGATGCAGAAAGGATCTGGGAGATAAGTATTCATAAATGGATTTTTCTTTTCTTTTATTTGAAATCCTGATAGGCTGATCTTTTTTTTTGACAGGCTTGCTAATGGTTTTTTGGGTGCTAAAAAAATTTTAAAAAAATTCTAACTTTTAATATCCATACTTACTGAAGGTTGTCATAATCTGCAGGTTTTCTTCCTGGAATGTGCTGTGCTTATCATAATAGCATTGTGATATTTAAGAATGTTATCCTTGTCAATTTGTGGATGAGCCTTGCTAAAAATGATTTCTTTGTTTTGCTGACATGAAAGGAAAACCAAGGAAATTGCAAGAGGCTGGGGAAGGAGTGGTGGAGTCTGGTGGAGGAGGACATGTTTCAGTAACCTCTTTACCATTTTAAGAGGATCTCCTTTGCCACTGCAATGTATTTCCTGGAAGGAGGTAGGGAGCAATCTAATCTGGATGTATTGCTAAAATATGTGGTTAAAGCAGCCTGGAAAGAAGGGCTGCACACTGCAAGAGGAGCACACTGCACAGAGAGGAAAGGCTCCCTTTCTCCTCTGAGAAGGGAGTGGATGCTCAGGGAGAAGGGACCCTGCCTCGTCCCCTTTATTTTAACTGCATCTTGCTGTGAAGACACTGAAACAGTATTTGTTGTATTGTCTCTCCCCTACAAACCTAGACACTGAGAATTGGAGTAATTTCATCTAATTAGTTTTCTGAAAGTTCCCATTTTAATCAAAGTAATTTATTACTATCAATGATTGAGAGAGCCTAGGGGAATGAAAGAGAGGGACCTCCATAGTGCAATTATTCCCATCCTCTAGGGACCAATTCAGACCACATAATACAAACATCTCTCTTAAAACGGGATGAATAGCTCTCCAGAGATGTCCCTCTTTCTCTCCACTGACTGTAAAGGAAGCAGTAGACACCTAGCACTGATGAGAGAGAGGCACTCGGTGCCTAGAAAGATTTCGGTAAAATTAATTCCCTTCTGAATTTCTCATGTTATTGACACTGTCAAAGGAAGTCAGGATAATGAAATGGAATTAATCTATTACTTTAATTTACAAGTAAAGAAGAGATGTTCTCTCCAGTACTGCTCTTAAAAGTGAGAATATATGTCGAACTTCATTTGTCTATAGAAAATACTAATAAAGTACAATGCTAATAATTGCTAAGGTAGGAATAACATAATTTAAAGTACAACAGAAGCTTGTGCACTGATCAGGAATTTGTGAAAGCTTAAGTAAATTGTTTTACTTCTCTTTGTTTTAGCTTCTCTTTACTTAATAATAAGGTTTTAGCTATTGAGAAGCAAAAATGGTGTCAAAAGGAGCAATATGGATAATCAAAGATTTGGAATAGCTTTGGAACAGAAGAGGTTAAAATGACCAGTATTTTCCAACCTGAGGGACAAATATGAAGGAGAATAAAATAATAACAAACATGGTAAAGTAAGAAGTGAGCAATTACACATTGCTTTCTGTGATGAAATGACTCAGAGGAGCAGAATAAAATCATTAGGGGAAAAGTTTGAAATAGAAAAAGGGAATATTGCTTAATTACATCTTGCTTGAAACAACAGACCTCTTTGGAACATGATGTCATGGGAGACAGAAGTTTATATGCACACAGAAAGTATTTAGATCTTTCAGTCTATCAAATATATACTCTTCCACAAGAGGTCCCTGAATGGCTCATTGTCAAAATCTTTAATATTTCTTTAATATATCACAGTATGGTTGTCCTATTCATATGCACTTTCCTAAGACCCTCTACAGAGAAAAGCTGTGCAACTAATAAGAGCTTTACTTGGTTTGATTCAGAATATCCATTCACATATCTGTAGAGCACTCTAGATCCTCAAATGTAAAGGTCCAAAACCTTTTGAGTGTTTTTATAGTTACAAACTTAGACTACTAGCTTTATCCACTGAAGCTGGGAAACCATTTTAAAGATAAGTCACATTCCACTAGAATTGCGCAATTGACTGTGACTGGTACTGAAATAATATCATTTTCTTTTTATTTTTGTTTATTTTCAAAGTCATATAATCAGAAAAGTCTTCAGTTTCTTTTAAATCAGGCAACCTATAGTTATACCCTACAAGACAGTATCTTCACTTGCTGTTTTGTTTTGAGTGTGCAATCTTCCTTACTGTTTTATTTTTAATAAATAATGCAAGTTCAGCTTCCTGCCAGTATGCAGTTAAAAACTTAATTTGACAACAATTCTACTAGCATGCTGGAAGCATGATAACTCCAATATAGTTAATGCTTCCTATGACAAAGAGGACAACTCATTTTCAGGTTTCCAATATGCTACCAATGTGGAAGAAAAATTCTGGAAGGCACTGCTGCAATGGACTTTCAAAACTTCTGTCTTGATCTTTCACAGCTCTCACTGAAATCAAGCTTCCTTCAGCTCCAAATAAGACATCAATAGTTATAGTTCAATACTATTTTTGTAGCAGATGATGTGTGGGAACACTAGCAATAGTGACAGATCACAATTACATTCAAAAATTCCTTTGGGGCCATGACCAATTGCTTTTATGCTATTTATTATCTTTGGGGTATCCTTCCTACCACCATAACCACAGAAAGTGGCAATTTTCAGTTTGATAGTTCAAAACTGATTGGTTGTTCTTCTCCTGTAATTGAATGTGGTCATCCCTAAAACCTCCAACCGATTTCACAAGTTTCTATTTTATGCGGATGCAGGCAGAATTTTGTAATAAATTTATTTTAATTTAAAAAGTGTAGTAAGCAAAATTGCAGTTCTTTCCATGTTGGTGCTGACAAACTTGTGGGATTTCAACTGGCCTTTCAAAGTTTTTCATATTAAAAATAATATTTCCCTTTGATCTCTTGTTTTAACTACTGGCAATTGCTGTAACATCATAGATAACACTGCAAAACATATTATCAAATTCAAATGTAAATATCTTCTATGTCAAAATCTGCCATTTTGTCCAAAGTAGTCACTTCAGGCTCTCTTTACAATGACTGGAGAGAATTCGTCAGGCCAGAGCTTGACTACAGGTATCTAAATTAGTCAGAGGTAGTCAGACTCCAATTTTTTTCTATTTCTCTCTCTTTTCTCCATGAGGACTCTCACTTGGGTCAGATTTTTCTTCTGTGACCAAAGTGAGCTGACATAAATCTCACTTTTTAAAATGCAACAACTAAATTAAAATAACCAAACATTCAGATCTCAGTTGCTATGTGTACTTACAGGTGTTTATTTGGTACGAGCATGACAGTGTATGAGCACTTTGGTATAAATCCCCTTGAGCACTAGCTACTTACCGTACAGCAAATCCTTTATTTGCCAAACTGGAAATTCTTCCTAGTCTGAAACTCTCCCAAATCTTGGGTGCCATTACCAATAATACAGCTGATTTTGAAACAGTCTCCTCCTTGTCTAACTTACAACAAGCATGTTCTTCTCTGATCAGAGATGGTTTTAGTGACTGAAAAGTTGATCTGCTGTTTTGTATATTGCATAAAGAATCCTAGAATCTGTTCAGTCCTTTCAAAATGTTGAAGCATGAGGAGAAATCGGCAAGTCTCAGACATTTTGTTTGCCCTAACTGGTCAGGTAGCTACACTCAGGATCACACTGACTGCTCCTGTGGGGTGCATGCTAACCTGTAACATATTCCTGTGAGCCTTTTGTCTTCCCATTTTTTTAAGACAGTGATAATCAGAAGAAATTGATTTTGTTTCTCAGATTGCTAAAATCCTCCCAACACTTTCTTCAGCACCAGTGCTGAATAAATCATTGTAATGTTCCCCTGAAGTGAATTGAAAATTAATTTACACAGCTAAGATGATCCTCCTAATAACAGGGTACATGGAATGGGGAAATTGGAAATCATTACCCAGCAAACATTATCTGCATTATTTTTGTAGCTGCTTTAGATTGCATTGTAATAGAAAATTAGGAGACTGGCTGTGAAGAAGTTTAAGAGGGTCCCCTGAAGAGCTTCTGCTTTAAAATTGATTCTTTAAGAAAGCATTAAAAAGCTATTGGAATTGATTGCCTGCTAATATAAAGGAAAAACTCTTTGCCACCATTTGTGTTAAAAAAGAGCATCTTCATTCATGCATGTTATTAAAACTACTGGCCTGAAAGCCCCTGTAGAAAGATAAAGGATATGGATGGGATATTAAAACAGCAATCTTTACTTTATCTGGGATTTAAAGTTAATATGTCGCTTTTATTAATTCAGCAGGAACCATTAGTTAGGATGTCAAATAAGGGATTTACAATTAAAATACTATAGAACAAAGGTGTCTTTAGTAAACAGTGAACCAGGAATTCTTCATTAATCTTCCAAGCATGAGGTATACCCCTGCAAAGAATAAATCCTTCGTTTACAGTTTTCTTTATTGCCTGGTTTGCTATGCAGCAGCAATAAAAGTCAGAGCTGATAACACCCCTGATTACGTCCAGCAACTTCTACTGCTATGGGGTAAAGGTGAATCAGATCTTAGCTAGCAACAAAATGGGATCCACCATACCTTCTTTACAAAGACTCAAGTGAATGACCTTTGGAAGATGCCACTGTATGTGGCACATTTGTAATATTTAAAAATTATGTGGAAATAGAATTTCCTTTCCCAACTTTGAACTGCACAAAGCTTGTCACTGTTTTCTGATTTCTAACACATATCAAAAAAATTTCCCTTGTCTCTTTTAATTTGGAATAACAAGAAACATTAAAGGGCAATGACCCTTGAGGAGGAAAAATCTTAATAATTGTCCTATCAGAAAAACAAACAGCATGAGCTTTAAGGCAGCAATTTACATAGATGAATTCTTCTGGTTTCCTTTCCTTTTTAAAGGGAAAGAGAGATTGTGCAAGAGGGAGCACCATCCTGGGAACTTTGCCCAACACAGCAATCAAGGCGAAATCTCCTTAGGTAAAGTTACAAAGAAATGCAAGTTGATGAAACTTTATTTCAATTGTAGATTCAGAGAGAAAAGGGAAAGAAACAGAAGACTGACAGACCAGATTAGCAGCCAATATGGAGATTAAAAAGAAATAGCCCCATCAGGAGAGCAACAAGCCAGACACAGCAGAAGGGCACCTAGCTGATAATAGCAGTCAATGTTTATTTATTTTGGATTTTAAATGTCAAACAGTAGGAAAATAGTTTCAGAAAATGAAAAAAAAAAGTTGGCAGAAAACAGGGAGGAATTAGCTTAAATAGGAAGGAAGGGTGATGAAAAATGAATAAGGATATTGCCCACCACCAGCACATGACACAAGGACAGTAATTTTTTTTCCAACATTTTATACATTTGTGATGAGAAGGAATATTATTTTGCAACTCAGCCTATGAACCAACACTAATTTCTTGGACTGAGTAGAGCTGAAGAGGAAAATGGAAAGGCTGCAAAGAATTAAAGGACAGAATTTTCTGTAAAGCGAGATAACATTATTGGGAATCCCTGGTTCAACTTTCGTGTGTATCATCAGGTCTGCTGCCTGGAAAATAAGATGTAATGCAAACCTACAAGAATTTTAACATGTGGCTCAGAATTCAGTAGATAATTTAGTTTGTTAGACAAACAGCAGTAACTTCTCTCTCCAAGAAAATCCTGGAATTTTGGTATCTGACTTTGCCAATCAGTCTAGAATGTCCTCACATCTTTGCATGGAATAATATGTTATGAAAATATTAAATTAATTTAATAAAAGATTATTATAGTGATAAACTCAATATGATGCTTTTTTACAACTCAAAATAAAATTAACCTCACTGAAATGACAAATATTGATATTAAAACAGGCAAAAATCCGTACGCTCTATGAATCATTTCAATTTTTTTTCACATCAATCTTTCTCAGCAGAAAGTAGAACTATGCCAATAAGTGTTCCACCACTTCTAGTAATTACATCATTTTTGTGTATTTATATTTCTTGGAATGTAAGGCAAATGTCTATAGATGAGAAGTTTAACATGCTGCATTCCTCAAAAAAATCCTTAACGTTTTACATTTTGTATTTTAAAGCCTGTTGTTAAGATTTGATAACTTCAGTATTGTCTTGATTTCTCTACATGTGCTGACTACAGCTGAGTTCAAAAAATCCCTGCGCAGCTGAGACAGCTACATGCATAAGTTGTCAGAAGGTAAGCTGGGAAGTAGATTTATTGCATTTTTACTACTCTCTAACAATAGTCTGAGTGCCTGCTCTCACTGCCGCAAAATTGAGACAGCTTACCCCTCACTGAAGAAGAAAACTGCCTACATTTACCATGGCATAAGAACAGGCAGTTATTACAGGGTAGGTGATACCATAAATTCAAACTATAACTTACACCTCATTAACCTGTTCAAAGACTGGGAGTCCTGTACGATAAGCAGTGTACAAACACAGAGGGATAAATACTCTTTGTCAGAAAGAACAAAGAAAACAAAGGATGAGTTTAGACATGATGATCTAAATCATAGAAATCAGATGACTTGCTCAAGGACATATGTAAAGGTGTGAAGTTGCAAACCTGGGACTTGAATATTTATCTTTGAAATTCCAATCATAAGACCATACTTCCTTACCTCAGCAGTACAAATCCTCTTCTGCAAACAGAGTGTGCATTTAAAATTTACCTATGTTCTTTCACTTCAGCATTTCTATCATTCGCTGATATCACATCCCTACCTAAAACTGAGGAAAGAAATGTTGGATAGGAATGTGCTCACCGAAGGGTCACTATAGCACACGCGTGGGATGTTATCTTGGGAAGTTGCCCAAGGAGATCCAGACAGCTTCATGGTCAGATCTCAGAAGAAAGGGAATTGGGAAATGTTTGGGCTACTCATATTTGTTTAAAATTATAACTCTCACTTTCTCAGCTGCTAGCCATAATTGTGCATGCTGAAAGAGCTAAACAGGAAGGTGTGCTTTTTACTATGACCCTGAAACAGATGCTGCACTGAGAAAAAAACTGGTCACCCAGTGACTGCAGACTCACCTTAGAGCTACAGCAGACTCACCTTAGAGCTACAGCAGGTTATTCACAAGACCTCATGAGGTGTGCCCTTCTCTCCTCCCTCTGTGCTCCCAAGTCAGCAGCCAATGCTGCTTTGGCCTCTCTGAGCCATCCTCCCGAGCACCAGAAGCGGCAGGCAGTAAGGCTTGCAGGTGCCTGCACCCTCCAGGAACCGTTTGCTGAGGAGGATTCAGGACTTCCACCCCTAGGTCCTAACCCTTATCAGCACCTACGTTTCCCTGTCGTGCAGTTGGTTAGCATTTTGGAGAGCAATGCAAAAACAATTAGGAAATTGCAGTAAGTTGTCAAAAATACAAATCAACTGAAATAAAATAATGTACACTGATCACTGATGCATTATGTTCTGGGAAGCTGGTTTTTTTTGAGGGGGGAGTGGTCTTAAGATGGGCCAACACATACATATACAGCATGGGATATTGCTCTATAACATGTTGGGAAAAAACTACTGTAAAATACAAATAATGATCCTTAAAAACTCCTACATTAATAAATTACTTTTATGGCAGTAACTTATGACTGTGATACATTTCTGTTACGTCATAGACTATGAAAGTGATTTCACAGATTTCTTCTTTTCTGGGTCTTCCAACATTATAGTAAGAAGTCACCATTCTCCTTTTCTGCTTTGTATGTTTAAACAGCCCTCTTGCTAGCAGCCTCTATTTTTATTGAAAACTTGCATCAAACCCTCATTCCAGGCACATACTGGGCATTCAACAGCAACTTTGCATTGCAATTACAAAGCAAATCAACATCCCTTTGTAATTAAAATAATAACATAGCACTGCCTCTTGCTAGTTCCTAATGCCTATCTCTCTTTTGCTCATTTTTTTCCCTTCAGTTACTACAGTGAACAGCTGTGGTCACATATATGATACACCTGGCAGATTCAAATGTCCAGATGCCAAGCTTATCTTTCCAGTACTGGCATTCATTTATGCATTTAGCTTTATTTGAAGTGGGGATTTTGCCTAGAAAAAATGTTCCAAGTGACAATTGTCAGAGACAGGAGATGCTTAGCAGGAATAATTAACCTCCTGTTTGAAATTTATTTGGAGTGGTCACAGGTATCATAATTAAAAGGGCAAGTGAATTATGGGACTAAAGGAATCTTTGCCTATTTGGAATTCATTAATGAAGGCTTTAATAGTTAATGTTGAACATTTAGGTAAATCTTCAAACTGAATTTTTCATACACCTCCCTTGGCAAATGGTAAGGTCTCTGATTCCTTCTCCACTGATGGTTAACAGACAGGAGTAGGTTAAAAGGCAATAAGATTTGCTTTTCTGGAGCACTCAATTCCATCTAAATGTGCCAGAAGGTACCCTCATGACACCTTCACAAGACAGACTGTATCATTTTCCCCCCAGTTTGCTGCAAAATAAATTGAGGATCAAAGAGGTTAAACTACTTGCCCACGGATTCATATAAAGCCTGGGGCACAGCCAGGATTAGAATGCAAACTTCCTCATTCCCACCTTATGTTTTGCCACAAGACCATTCAACACTTGGTAAACAACAGACTTGTAAATCAGCCGTGGAGAAAATACTGCAGTAAAGTGGTTTGGTTTTTTCCATGCCTCAGTACGAGCAAGGAAGCTCTTGAGCCAAAGAAATTACAGTATTTTATAAGGAAGGGATGCAAATCTTGAATGTTTCTGAAATTCTTCATCTCTAGGACTGGCAAGTACTGCTCATTTATAGATCATATAAAATTATATATAGATGATTAAATAATTGAAAAATTGATAAACTCTAGGGGTAGAGTTCACTTTGGTTAGGATGGTAATCAAAGTTTACGTCTGAATTACTGCAAAAGTGAAACATTTAGTCTAAATACATTAGTGTCTTTGCAGTACTTTTTTCCTCTGTCCTACAAGTCTCTGATACTTCACTTCAAGAGGTCATAATATTTTTGTAAATTTACTTCCTTATTTAAATTATTTAAGGTCCCATCTGTAAACTATGGTGGTGCATCCCTCTCTTTGACAAAGTAGAGAGAGGTCATCCATATCATCTTACTCAAAGGGCATAAGGAAACTGTCTT